>JBBPBX010020294.1:0-43523 GCA_038048925.1 Garcialebias charrua | reverse complement strand
TTGAAAAATTATTTTGAAAAGCCGAGTAACGCAGTTTGTTTCCGGTTTTATGTAGTAAACGTAGCTGCGGAGGAATTCTGCCCTGTACTCTCTAAAAAAGCTAAGTCTGGTCCTCTGGACATTCAAAAAACAAAACAAAACTGTACGGTGAACGCGGTTTTACGTCGTAAACGAATACGGAGGATGGGCCGAGATGGACGGCGGTTTTACGTCGTAAACGAATGGAGAACACGGAGGAGGGACGGAGGAAAGGCTTCACCAGCATCCCAGTAGGTGATTAACTATTTTTTCCCTTCAGTATGGCTCCCAAATGTATGTGTTTTTTGATAATTATGTAGGGTACTGTGTTAGGATAGGCTAAGTGCTTGGTAAAATACAGTACTGTAAGTATAAGGTGCAGTATGTACGTATGTTCCAACTTACGTCGAAATTTGGTTTATGACGACGCATAGGAACGGATCTCCGTCGTAAGTCGAGGACTACCTGTATATGGCAACATGGCTTTCCATACTTCAAAAGCCGCACACAGACATTTCACTGCGAGCTGGCTGGCCTTGAAAGAGGTAAAAAGTTCAATTAAGCTTCAGGTGGGACTACTTTATACTGCCAGGAAGGGATCTATTGTCTAAATGGACGTTCATTCAGCTGCTGCCCTCAGCGGACGCGCGCAGCCGATGACCCAAAACAGGTGAGATCCCAAAGCATACATGTCAGAGCAGAGTCCTTGTCTGAATAATGCAGAATGCAAGCAGAAGCAGGGTTTTAATGCACTTTGACGGCCATGAAAGGACAAACACCCACTCAGCTCAGATCTTCTGCCCCTTTTATTGAGCCGTGCACGTCCACCAACCATAAGCAGTCAAAGTTTAATTTGAATTTTTTTTTTTTTTTTCAGGTTTGGACCTGTAATTACTGTTAATTTGTTGGGTTGGGTGGGGTTAAAAAATGATGTATACGGGCTGGGACTGTGCCGGATCTGATATTTTTGGGCCTGAAATGCAACTCTAGTTGTACCGGTAGGTAGCTTATTGAACAACCTCAGTTTGGTAAAATACAGTTAAAATCTGACAAGACTGATTAATTCACAGCCAAGATAAAAAAAATGGTTGGAAAAAAGAGTTTAATCTTAAAATTGCTCAAGGTGCATATTTTTGATTTTCACAAAGCATTTATTGCTTTATTTTTTATTTTTTATTTTTGCAGACTTTCTTCCACAATGCAAAATTGATTCTTAAACGTCTTTCCATCAGAAAAAAACAACTGCAGTCAGCACTTTTTAGACACACTTTAAGTCAGCTCTTCATTACATACACTGTATTTATGGCTCAAAATTTAAGTTGTCTTTATCATGTCAGTTAATATAAAGTCCAGTACTTTGACATGATCCAATTCAGCTTGACCAAAATCACAGAAAAGTCATCACCATGTGCTGAAATCTACTCTATAAAGACGTAAGTAAGTACATCTTTTAAGTATATATTTTAAACCTTGAGATGTAATGAAGCACATGTAATCTGGTTGTTTGTTACAGTATTGTGAAAATTTGGTTAAATAATTCATATCTTACAAGTACTTTAGTGCAATGTCTTATATTGCATCAAAGGTTAGATGTGTTTTTGTTTCTCTAAAGTTCTGCATTATAAAAAGACAAAGCTTATAAATTCTCAATGATGTAAAAAAAAAGCTGAACGCCTCAAAACTGAGGCGTTTCACTTTCATATCCTCTACTTTCCTTTCCATTTTCCTTCGAAGATATCGCCTAGGTCTGAGTAAACCTGCTCCATCCTACTCAAAAGCAAAACTGCAATTCCTCCAATGAGCCTTCAAGCGACACAGATTACTTCCTGAAATGAGAAATGCCAACTATGACCATATTTATAACTTATTTAGCCCTTACTGGTGACGGCATCGTAAAGGAGAAATATTCAAAAATAGATTTATTGCCTGCTTAGGTACCCAAGCCTGGATCATCTGTGATTATACCTTTAAATTCCTATTTTTAGACTGAAATATTGTAGAAAATATGCTTCTTTATTTGGAAGGGTGGGGGAAATCCTGCTGAGGACAAAATATATTTGCAATGTCCCATAAAGAAGTGTGGGATAGTACGTGTGTCAAGTTAAAAACCAATTAGAAGAAAGAATAAATGAGCTCTCCGCAGCTTAGTGAAACTCTTCAGACACAAATGCACGCAGCAAACCCTCCCGTTTCAGAGGCTGCGCATTGATGTAGGATTGTGATGTGTAACTGCGCAACTGATGCATAACAGAGCACCGAGGAAAAACAGCAAAACGGACCAGAAGATTGAGAAGAAATAAAAAAATGTGTGTATTCATACACTGTATCTCCGCTCTGCACATTGGAGCGTGTTTGTGAGAGTGAGTTCTCTCATGTTTCGCTCACACTAAGAAGAGCTGGCTGATGATAAACAGGATTAGAGGATTATTAGAAGGGGGATGAGGTATGTGTACAAAGTGTGTAGCATGAGACTGTGATGGAGATGAGTGTGTGTGTAGCTGCAGTTATTCCCAAGACACATACACTAAACTTCTCGAAATCAATGGATTTTGAAAAATGGCTGTGCTTGACCCGTTTCTTCATCAGTCACATATCTAGTCATGCTTCTTTCAACCAGCATGCAGTGTGTCACCAACCTGGCACTTTCAGGAAGGAATGCCACCGCAGACACCTTTTAAAGAGAAAATGAAGTCATTACATTAGCTAGACCTTCCTCTCTGCTCTCTTTACTTTTACACTTCACAAAGTCACTACTGACATTGGAGGCAGAGAATCGGTGGCAGAATTAGCATAAACTTAATGCACAAGAGTGAGAGAAGAAAGCAGAGCGATCTGTTCATTACCTGGTAATTGAGAGCGATGAAAGGGAAGGTGTGAAATGGCAGATAGAGATTTGGATGTGCATATTAAAAAGGAAGAAAGAGAAGGCCAGAGGGAGTAGAGTGGCTATCACAACCCGCCTGATAAATGACCCTGTAATCAAAGCTCTATCTGTTAACGTAGATTGGTCTGAAACTGTTCCGTTGCCTGTTAGAATCCCTGGACAAGTGAGAAATATATATTTGAAGATAGTAAAGGAGTCAGAGTCTCAAAGGAGTCATTTTGACAGTGAATAAAAAGCGGCAAATTACCTGTGGTTCTTGAACAAAGCTAAAGTCAATGGACCAATTACAGGTAGTATTAGTGTGACTTGACTACTATGGTTTTGACTAAATTACTAAATGTCTTGTCTTAACAGTAACCATCTTTTTTTTTTCTCAGTTATTCAAGGTCAGGTCATAGAGGTCAGGGGTTTTTCAGGTCAACAAAGACATCCTTCTCATCAGAGAGCTTCTACGAGGTTTTTCCAGGCTCAGGAAGATACGTTATTTCCTCCTGCCAGCTCCAAGGTTGAGCCTTGCCACCCTGTGGAAACTCCCTTTACTCCCTCTCTTGTATTTCAAATTTCCACTGGTGGGATAAAGGGTAAAAGGAGCCAAGATGGCATATGGGTATGGCAGCCATCTTGGGACCAGAAAGTAAATGGTAAATGGTAAATGGAACTTATTTATATAGCGCCTTCCAGCCCCCTCTGAGGAGCCCCAAAGCGCTTTACAATACGAGCCATCTACCCATTCATACACACATTCATACACCGTTAGTGGTAGCCTGCCTTGTAGGGCGCTATCCAGACCTACCGGGAGCAACTCGGGGTTAAGTGTCTTGCCCAGGGACACAACGACACATGGTGGGCGGATGCGGGACTCGAACCTCCGACCTTCCGATTGGGGGTCGACTGCCATTACCACTGTGCCACGGCCGCCCCAGTCACAGGTTCAACTCCCTGCCATGCTCATAGGAGCTGAACTTCAAATCAGTTTACTTTGTCCTGTACTGTATGTGTTCAAAGAAGTCTATGTCAATATACAACAAACATTCTACATTATGCAATCTAAAGCCCCCAGTAAACTTCCGCGTACGTACAGTACGTCTGCAGAGATCCGCGAGTACATCTGCGGAGGTTCGCACGGTTCACCGCAGGGCATGTCTGAGCAAAGCTCAATTTTTACGACAGCATACGTGTATTCGGTGTTGCACAATAAACTGCCTGGCGACAGACTGTTTTGTATGCGACACCGATGTATTAAATTCCCCTCCTTCATCACTGATCTGGCCTTTTCTTTTGTTTTTCTTTATTTGCCAAAAGGCAAGCAAGCTCTTCCTCCTCCATTGATGCCATGACTGAAATGGTGAGAAATGAAGGAATTTGTTACGAGCAAATTAAAATCATGTCCAACGTGGCTGCGGGAGGGTCTGGAGATTTCCTGGTGGGCGGGTCTGATGTGTGGGCTGCAGGAGCTCCCTGTTTTTTTATTTTTTTTCCATGAACATTTTATTAACAACAAATAAACACAGAACACCGCTGTGGCTGCCAGCTCTCGTTTTCTTCTTCTGACCTGTCAATCAATCCAGTAGGCGTGTCAGCAAATGACCAATCGGCGACCTCAATTTGTCCCGAAGGTAAACGCCCCTTTTCTGCGTAGCTGACTGGAGCCACTCAGGGTGGATGCTCGAGCATGAAGTCTTATGCTACGTCCTGACCAAACGCGTTTTCAACGGCAAAAAGGCTCGTCACGCACGCAAGTGGACGCACTGGACCCAGTGGTGTCCTGACCAGAACGAGAAGCTGCGGCGGTGTGGCGGCGGGGGGTGTGGGAGGAGCTTACCGGTACACCGAGTTCCTCACTGCACTCTGCCAGTCTCTGTAGAGAGCAGACTTGACTGGTCGTGAAGGAGTTGTCGCGAACACACAGATTTCTCTTCCATAGTCCATGACTCCGCGGGTTTTTTCTGTGTCCCAATACGTCACATAGTGCGCGCGCCCCCTCGTTTCCGCGTCCCCCTCTCTCCTCCCCCCCGACTCTCCCTGATCAACCAGAGTTGAACGGCGTTTGAACGTTTGAACGGCGAAAACGTTCAGCAATGTTCAACGCGTGCTTGGAGGCTGACGCGGGTTCACGTGCACGGAAAACGCTTTTCCAGCACGCTCAACACGCACGTCACGTGACGCCCGACGCCAAGACGTGGCTGGAGGTGCGTCCCCCATTGACTTTGCATGTAAACTGGACGTTCCTGCCGTTGAAAACGCGTTTGGTCAGGACGTACCATTAACCCTCTGCGGACAGTGTGCACAGTTTTCGCGTGTCTGACAGGACGCGGGAGTATACTGGGGGCTTAATGCAGTTTTTGAAATATTCATGCGCGTGCGTGTTCAGTTCAATTGATCAATCAGATCAATCAGAGTATTTTATGTATGTATCCTTCCAATTTTTTCAGAGTTCCTAATGAGCAAAAATAAATCCTATTCTAAAGCAGGAACTCGAAAAAGACCCCCATTGTTTTCATAAAGATTCCAACAGGCCACAGTTATAGAATTATTTTTTTCAATTGGGTTTAAGGACTGCAAAGTGGTCTGGGTTCACCTGATCCAAAATTCTTTAGATATTTTTGTTAATGTTCAAAATCCATTAATATTAAATCTGGTGATTGAACAAAGAAAATAAAATTTTTAAGCAGTTACTTAAAAACAAACTGACAGAAAATATTGAATTTCTTTTGGCTGCTCTCTTCTTCAGGGGTCGCCACAGTGGTTGAAGTTACATGAAAGATTTAGCTATTGTTTTACACCAGATGCTCCTCTTTGTGCCACCTGGACTGGCAACCCCAGGATTACAAGGCTGTGGCACTTAACCACTGAGCTACCACAGATCAGTTTATTATAATATATGTGCAAGACATCAGCCATTAAAAACCACTATCAGTCAAGCTCTTGCAATTTCTCTAAAGGCTGTTTTTATACAACGCGGTCAAGATGACTTTTATTTTGAACATGAGAAACTGAATATGGTTTGTAAATTGAGAAATAATCAGAAGTGAAAAAGAAACTTTGCTACATGTAACAACTTGCTTTGAGAAATTTTACATCATTTTAAAGGGGACCACAGATGCAAAATTCACTTTTTAATGTTTTTTTTAACTCTACTTTGGGTATTTACTTCTTAAAAAAAACAGTCCTAGGGCCAAAGAAATGCACCCAGTGGTATATTTACTCTAAGTAGATTTATTTTTCTGGGATATAAATGTCTCGTTTTCAAATCCTGCGGTTTGTGACGTCACAAGCCGTAGGACAACCCACCCCAAACCTGAGTCCAGCCCCTCACCTAGCAACCCCTGGTTAGGCTCAACCAGAGCCATATAAAGTGAGAGTTCTGACACTCTTTGAACTCGCCGACAGGCGGTCAATCGTTCCAAACTACGGCTATGGAAACCTTGTGGAGCTGCGCCCTCTGGCGGCGACGGAGCGCTACTGCAGGCAGCGTCAGACTGTAACCAGAGCCATGGAACAAATCGCCCCCTCCATGACCCACGTGACTTCCGCATTCCATTCTTACAATGGAACTCTATGGAAGTGTCGCAACTCTCACTTTATATGGCTCTGGCTCAACCCACTTCAGTATAAAAGACGTGACGGTTGTTTTTCCTGATTTCATCTCATCTTTTGTTTAAATGTTCTTAATTTCATGTGTACAGCACTTTGTTGCAGCTGTGGTTGTTTTAAATGGCTTTATAAATAAAGTATAATTGTTATTTTTACGTTTTAGTTCAATTTTTAGCGTATTAGCGATCGCTCCCAACGAGCAGCCTGCAGACGTAAAACGAACAGATCACCGCTGCCTGACCATGCAACGAGCGGAGCAAAGCGGACGGGGATTGGACATGCCGGCGAAGGGACCATCTGCCGCCGGGAGCTGCTGGCTTTTGAGGACTGTACTCCAATCAGAGGTTGCCTCATACGGATAAATTATCTGGAAACACTCTGTGAATTTTATGTATGTGTCTGCGATCGCTCCCAAAGCGCCACATGCAACGAGCGGAGCTAAGCGGAGCTAAGCGGGCGGAGGAGGAACAAGCTAACATTAGCCTCGGATTCGGGTGGGCTAATGCTAACAGGTGCAGCAAATGGCGGCGCGCGCATACGGCTTTCGGTAAGTTATCTTAAGCTAGCACTAGCCATTTCTAAAGTGCAAGAAATGCTAACGTAAACCCGGGCGGAGTTAATGTAAACAGATTTTTGAAGGGTGTGGCCTTCAGAGCTCATTATCATAAACAGCCTGTTCAGAACGGAAATGAGAAAAGGCATAACTAAAAAGGGTGATATTTTCTTATCTAAGAATTATTTTGTGTATTAAATTGAATGAACATGGTCTGGATGGCCCACAGACATACTATAAAAATGTATGAAACCAATATTTGGTCTCCTTTAAAGAACCCCTGCTACGAAACATCAACCAGTGATGGTATTTGTACTCAGGCACAAGTGAAACTCGTCTGCCGTGTTAAAAGCTGGAAATGGTGACCCAAATAAGAAGCGCCAGGTTTGTTCAGCCGCCTCCTGGAATCGTAGGTATAACTCTGTACCCAGTGCAGTCCGATGCATATACTCACACAAACCAGTATGGGAAACCAGACTTTCAGTTGGTGGTCTTTCCTGTCTGTGGAGCACAGGTGTGTGTGTGGTGTGGGTTCTCCCTCTCCGTTTGTAAGGCTTAATTAGACCACAAACTGACAGACTGTGTGCGTGCTGAACGTGCGTTTTCAAACATAAAAACAGCTTCTTAATCATTTTTTTCCAAGCGTTTTTTATTTTATTTTTTTAGGTGAAACACAAGCTTGTAAATCTTTGACAAGTCTCAGCACCTGCTAGCGGCGGAGTACAATCTCAAGAAACAAATCGACATTTTGTGAGGCCTTCCCACCACCACTAACACCCACAGCCACCACTCGCACCTTACAGAGCATCCTGTTCACAAACACTTTGCGAGCAAGTTATTTTGTGCTTCCTGGCCTCTCACGTGTACAAAGGAAGAATTAGGGAACTTATTTGTGTTATGGCGCACACTCACTTCTACAAAGGGGGGGAATTAGGAAGTTATTTGTGTAGCTCATGTTCACTTTTTAAGAGAGCAAGCCATCAGTGGAGCTGTTTATCTGTGCCTGTACAAAGCCAGGATTAGGGCCCTGTCTTTGAGGCCTGCTCCGTAATCCCTTCATGGATGTCACCTGTCATCTCTCTCTAATCACCCTCCAACTTTTTCCCTTTCTCCTTCACACCTCCACCTGTGCCTCGCGTCCTTCTGCGGGCCCCAATATCTGCTCATCGCAACTGCCTTTCACTTGTTTCCAAGGTGAAGAAAGGCAGACTCGAACAGCGTTCGAGAGTAAAAGATTGCACAAACAATTTACAGAAATCATTGTTCGGAGAAACAAGGAAGTGTGGCAGAAAGCAGTCCACACTGGCATCCATCCTAATACCCCCCCCACCCCCACTCCACCACCCCAAAGTCATGAGGCTAGCTCTCCTCTCCAAGTTTTTGCTTCCCTCTTCACAAATCTTCCCTTTGATTTCCCTCCCCAGCTCCGTCGCTTCCTTCTTTTGTTCATCTCGCTCGTGTCCTCTGCTTCTCTCAGGCCTCAGACGTCTGCCGCATCCATCCGTCCATCCATCCATCTTGTCCTATCTGTCCATCCATCTTGACTCATCTCCTCTCAGCTTGCATGTTTAATGTGATGTATTTATCCTCCATGTAATGTAAGCCGCAGCTGGCCATTAGTCAATTATGAAATTTAATCGTAACAATTATGAGAATCCATAGCGATTAACGCAGCATTTCCTCTTTCATTTACCCCCTTATGATTTGGCAGAGGGGCCATGAAGCCTAACTTCCTTATCTCTGTCTTTTATCTCTTTTTTTTCTTCTCCTCATCATAAGACCTTTTACTTTCTCTTCTTAACTGTCCAACTTTTTCATCACTTACAACTCTATCCTGCCGCTGTTCCTTAAGCTAATCAATCATAACTATGAGTAAAAGTGTGGTTTCAAAAAGCAAAGCAAGAATATCTTATTAGGCCTCGCCTGGCCTCCATCACATTAAGCCGTCTCCCTTTCTTTCTGTTTCTGGGCAGTAGAGCGGTGCAGCAGCGCGCACAGGGCCAGGGACTGAGGAATCTGATAGGGATAAACCAATTTGCCGTCCACACAAACATCCCAGCAGGCTTACGCCCCCGCCCCGGCTCCCATTGCTCATTTAAGATGGCGGTTGGAGAGGCCAGCAATTAAGTTTTAATTAGGTGGGGTAATTATTGCCGGGCAGGAAGTATCAGACGCCAGGCTGATTGTTCTCTGGCCCAAGGAGGAGGAGATGTGAGCTAATGGGAGGAGATGTGGGGGTGGCAGGGCAGTGAAGGTGAAGTCTAGGCGACCCTTTGCACCGGTCCTTAGTCATTCTGACCTTCATTACTGGCTGCAGGTGGAAGTTTTCTCCAGATCACCTGATTATACCACCTGCTCCACACACAGGATTCAGATTGAATAGTGATAAAAATGACCAGAATCCCACAATTTCTCTATAAATGTTAGTTACTAGTTAAAGCAGAACAACAAAACTCGATGTTAAAACATTCTTCTATGAGTGATAGTAAAGTGAAGTCACATACCGTACTTTCCACCATACACGTCGCAATGCCATAAGTCACATTAGCCCAAATATGTTTAAAAAAGTGGGGGGGAAAATAACATAAATATGTTGCTTCGCTGTATATGTCACGTCTATTATGCGTCATCACTGACAACCCGGAAATGTGGTGTGGTGTTGTGACAAAAATTGATTGGCCGCCAAATGGCAGCCGCAGGAGTGTGCACGGGAGGACTTTAACAATAATTTAACAAGATTAACACTTAAAAACAATAATTTGTTTACTCGTAATTATAGTAAAGGTGTTTCTCAGTCTAACTTTTACTTAATAAATGTAATTTGACGGTCAAATAGTTGCATTTTTAAAAAGTGTCCATTGCCTCGGTGCTCCGGGAGTGCACAGAGAAAGGAAATCAGAAAGGAGGAACGCTGTGCATTTCTTCAAATTTTAAAAAGATAACCACTTAAAAACAATTATTTGTTTGCTTGACATTATAGCAAAGGTGTGTCTCAGTTGAACTTTTACTTAATAAATACACTTCAATTGTCAAATTAGCTGCATTTCTCTTGGGGGGCGCAGTGAAATGAAGCTAATCTGGTTGACTTCAAAAACGGCATAAAGACTTTTCTTTTTAAGCAAGCCTATTCTGCCTCCACATGATTTTATCTTTGATCTTGGTTGATATTATTATTGATTTTACTTGATTTTATCACTTGTTTTATTTATTTATTTATTTATTTTTTAAGCAGGCCTATTCTGCCTCCACTTGATTCTGTCTTTAATCTTAGTTGATATTATTATTGATTTTACTTGATTTTATCACTTGCCAAGTCAATGCCAAGTCAATGTTTACATTTAAGAAAATGATCAAAACAAATTTGTTAAAAAAAATATATGAAATAGCGTAATGTGTATTGTATGAGTTAGAAAATTAGAAAGAGTTAGTCATTTTGTGCTGTTGGTGGAAGATTATTATTGTTTAATCTGATTGTTTGAAAAAAGGGGCAGATATAAAAAGATTTATTCTTCTTTCTGCTACCTTTCATTTTTTTATATTTTGTACGTTATCATTTATGGGATTGTCTTGTATTGTGTTTCCTTTGTAAAAAAAATGAACAAATTTGATAAACATAAACATAAACTTGTTTTATTTGTTGTAGCACTTTGAGATTTTTATTAATGAAAAGTGCGGTATAAATTGAATTCATTATTATTATTATTCTTGATTTGACTGTTGCTCCAGGTGAGCTGGACGACGGGGGCTGCCTATGGCAAGCCGATATGTCATTAATAGCCACGTTTACCTATTACATGACACAATGGCATGCCGTACTATTTTGCTGCCATCTAGCTGCTAAAAATGGTAGTGTTCAATATTTTCAGTCAGAACAAATGAAAACGGTCATATCTCAGACAAAAATTGGTTTATAAATATGGGAGAAAAAAATCTATAAATACGTCACTTCAACAATGTAAGTCACAGTGCATGCAAATTAAACAAAAAACCTGTGACTTATAGCCCAAAAATTACGGTCATTTGAAAGCAATTTGTTAGAATTTGGTCTTGTTGTGTGATATTTGCAGGTACAGTATAACTACTGAAGTTCAGTAGTGCATACAGCTGCTTAAAATATCCAGAAAATAAAGAATTTGGAAAATTTCCCTTGAAATAAATATTAATAACAAATTGTAAAACGATCCGTTTTTTGAGATTTGTATTAATTCAAAAATCCCGTGTTGTTTTAAAGCTATTTATTTGTCAATAAATAGGTCTTGATATATACCAGTCAGAACTATCCAATGGAATCCAAAAGTTTAATGAAAATAACACTAGATATTAAACTGTACCTAAACATATTTACACCCATAAAAGGATTATTCGTCAGTGTTGTGTTTCATACATCATACAATACAGTTTCTATGTACGTAACGTAATTAAACAATATGTTTTCTAAAATTGCACCTAGTGCATTAACAGAGTACCCGAGTTATCGACAGATCGAGTGCTTTGACTTCTATTGAGGCTTTTTTGTCCACCTCGAGTACCAGTAGTGACGTCATCATGTTGCACTGACGTCATTACGTCACATTTCACATGATCCGAACCGAGCGCGGTGTAGCTTTTAGCTTTTAGTAGACGCTACAAAATGGATTCCTTTGTGCGCACGGATGTTAATGGAGCAGGCCCAGTCTTGTCAAAAAGGTAAAACAGTTTATAATTTTATAAATTGCGCTACTCATTGAATCATCCTGTTGATTTTCTTTTCTCTGACCACCGTAGTAGATTGTGACAGCAGGGGGCAGTGTTGCATTGCAGGTCACATATATAACACGGCCGAAACGGCTTCCTCTCTCTCGTTTCACAAACAAAAAGCAACAAATATTCATCTCTCTAGACCTATTAAAAACCTATAAACACATTAATCTCTAAAAGTAAACCTACATTGCACAGCACTGCAGGCGATGGTACGGTGTGGCTGTGGCCCCATTTGTTTTTTAAGTTTCGGTTTCAGCGCCTTAAGGGCGAGGCAGACCTCCGCGTTGTTGCCAGCGCCGCTCGACGCGCGCGTGCTGCGCGCAGGCTGTTCACAGCAGAGCTCTGCGTGAGCAGCTGCGCGCGGAGCGTTTACCTACAGGACAAACTGAGGTCGCTGATTGGTCATTTGCTGACACGCCTACTGAAATGATTGACAGGTCTGGGTGGTGAGAAAAGCCACAGGCTGCGCAGCGTTTTTCTGTGTTTATATGTTAATAAAAAGTTTTAAAAAATAAAATAAAAACAGGGAATGCTGCTCCTGCAGCCCACAGCCCACCAGGAAATATTTAGAACCTGCGCATCCACGTTGGACATGAGTTTAGTTCACTTGTGACAAGTTCATTCATTCCTCCTCATCGGAGGAGGAAGTGAATGGTGACCGCTTCAAGCGATCACTTGACTTTTGGCAAAAAAACAAAAGAAAAGTCCGATCAGCGATGAAGAAGGGATATTTAATACATTTGTGTCTCATACAAAACAGTCCGCCACCAGGGCAGTTTATTGTGAGACAACGCGCGCGCGTGAGCGGTCGTAAAATTTGAGCTTGGCGCGTTCACGCCCGCGTTCAAAGGCTTGTGCCGCGGCGCTCACACGGCGTGGCGCGGCGCTCGGACCAACGCGGAGGTCTGCCTGGCCCTTAAGGGCTGAGATTGTAGCAGTGCAGTGAAATGTTTTTGTCCTGGGACAATCAACTTGAGTTTATACTGACACCAACTTGCTAATTTTTATAGCCTAAATAAATAAACAATTACATCTGTAATGAGGTAATTCTTGTAAATCACATGAACCAATCCTATCAAACATGAACATGTCACTATTTATTTACGAGTATCACTACCTTATACATTACTGCAGGTTCCATCTGAGAATGCAATAAAAAGTCTTGGTCTTGGTGGGGTGGGGGGTAACAATATTCCCTTACAATAAAGAAAGTAGGCCAAGATGGCAAATAAGATTGTGTTCCAATCCTAGGCCAGTCAGTAACACATTTTGCTGAGCCATTAATTGTCTCAGAAATTATTGCAATAAACGATAATATTGTTTAAAATTCGACAATAATTAGTATTTTTTGTCAAATTTAAGAAGAAACGTTGGTTAATTTATTTTGAGTTTGGTACCTTTTTTGACCACCGGATGGCAGTATAAAACTGTTTGAACCGAAGGATGGATAATGAGGGAGCGAGTAGCGTGTCTCTTTAAGAAAAATGTGAGGGAGGACCATTGATGTGTTGTCTCTCTTTATTTTTGTTTGGTTCTCAAAATGGCAGACGTTTGATGTGGTTTGAGCTCTTTAGCATAGCATTTTTCACACAAAGCTTTTAATAATAATTTAAAACATATGTAAACAAATTCTCAGCTTCTTTTTGCAGAAAAAAAACGTCTTCTTACACGAAGACACGTGTTTCAACCAGGAATTTTGGAGCTTCGACAAGACAGAGTTTTTTTCCCCCGAGGTCGGCCTGTTAGCTTAGCTCGTACCTTAGCTTCTCAGCTTAGCTGCTTTTAACAATCCCAAAACGCGATTTTGGATTGTTAAAACAGATTTTAAAGAGAAAGGAGATAGGGAGGGGTCAGTGAAGATCACCGGAGTTGAGCCTTTTGTCATTCAGTGTACGGTATATATAGTAGAGAGAGACACAAATAAACGATAAAGCCGATAAATGAAAATGAGGTCGATAATTTTCATTCATCATGCGATTAATTGATTTATGGTTTATCGTGACAGGCCTATGCACTACTTAAAATTATATGCACACCAAAGCAACAAGCCAAGCTATACTCGCAGCAATAATAGGGTATATTTTGAGGAAGCCTTAATGCTATCAACGATAATGTATGTCCTGTACATATTGCAGTTCTGACAATAAAGTTGACTTTGACTTTTGACTTTGACTTTGATAAGTTGGGAACATACACATCCACATGCAGAGGCAAAAACATAATTGATTACCATTGCCTTTTGCAGGCAGCCAATAATAAATCACTGATGCAGGTTACTCACACTCTTTCCTCTTTCCTAATGAATACAAAAGTATGAAATGTAATCATTTTATAATCATCATGTTGCAAGTTTTAATGGTAGTGAGTCTTCTTTGGCTTTTAGGGTTAGCTTTTATTATACCTGGCCTTTCCAAGCCATTTCTGTTCTGAAACCTATTAAGTCAGACACAAATCTATCTGACAGCACTATAAATAGCCAAGCGCTTCTGATTAACCTCCTACAAAAATGAAATTCACTTTAAAGGGAAGTTCATAGGTTGGGATCAGAGGTTTTCTGATTTCCATAACTGCATGAGACGAGAGCTGCAAAAATCAGCAGTGACCTGGAGACATTTACAAGAGTGTTAAAGAAACTTAAGACCGTGACAGTAAATATTTGCAGGGCTGTGCAATCACGTTGTGGAGGGATTTAAACAAGGTTTGAACAGTATTATGTGAAGTTTGTTAAATGCCACGAGGCTCAAAGTTCTTGTGACACGGAGCAATTGTTTTCTTCAAATTCCAAACAAGAGATGAACTCGCGGCCGTGGCGTAGTGGTAATGGCAGTCGTCCCCCGATCGGAAGGTTGGCGGTTCGAATCCCGGTTCCCCACACCATGTGTCGTTGTGTCCTTGGGCAAGACACTTAACCCCGAGTTGCTCCCGGTAGGACTGGAAAGCACCTTGCATGGTAGTCTGCCGCTACCGGTGTATGAATGTGTGTAGCATTCAATGTGTGTAGCACTTTGAGATTTTCACTAATGAAAAGTGCATTATAAATTGAATTCATTATTATTATTATTATTATTATTATTATTATGAATGGAAAACTTTAATTCATTCATACAAGCCTGGCACAGAAAGTACAAGGAGATCCAAACATCATGTGGCATTTTTAACATCCAAATGGCGAGTGATGATCAAACATAAACCCTGTCTGTCAACAAATATTCATTTTCAGACAGCCTTTTGAGATTTAGACTGACTCATTTAACATAGTTTCCTTTGCTTGCATTACTTTTAAAGGTGGGGGGTAAATGGGAAGATCTCAGCAAGAAAGCTAAAAGCCATTCTTTCAGAACTGAAGCCAACTGTAATATCAAGTTCTCAACTCAATAAAAGCTCACTTTGACCCAAATGCTCAGTGGCATTTTATTCCTGACCTGTAAGAGGCCATTTCTACTAAAAGACACCAGACTGTAATCAGACAACCAGAGACACCTGACAGTTGTTGGCAACTATTAGCTTTTTTTTTCTTTTCTCCAACCAGTGTAACAAATATGGCTTTGATATGCATGAATTAAAGTTCTACTTCCTTGGTAAATAAGACATTGTTCTATTAAAAGTGAGCAAACGAGCTGGTTGTGAAATATGGAAATGGCTCTTTTTCTTTTAACAAATTAAGACAATTATGTAGATATGTCCAAGATTTTCTTAAATAAAAACAGTTAAACAATAAGGTGCCCGTCAGATGCCTAATGGCAATGTGGTGAAATTATTTCGGTACTGCTAAAGATTACAGTGTTTTTTGGACTATAAGGCAAACATGAAGGCCTTTACTTTTCTCAAAAATCAACCGTAGCTATGTTTAAATGTGCAAAATTCTTTGACCAGATTGAAATACTGTATTATCAGATTAAATAATTCAAATGTATCGTTTACATGGGCACAATCTGTTCAAGACGAGCGTTTACATGCTGCGGGCTTTTTTTGTGACAGGCGCAGAGTGGAAAACTCTCCTTTAAAAAAAATAAAAATACAGAAGAGCAAGTTCTACTTACGGTTTACTTCCGGGACAAAAGTAAACAAACTGGAGCGCCCAAAATGGACCCGTGACAGGTTTGAATGACGGTGGAGACGTTCCTGCACTCAATGACTGAGCTAAGTAATAAAGATCATTTTGACCTCTTTCAAAATTTCTAGTAGAAATGTTGTGTTGCTCACCGGCAAGTTTTGCTTCTCCGACATTAGGGCTGAACGATAATGGCCAAAACTTTTATCACAATTTATTTCTTAATTTCGGTCAATATCAATATAATTCGATATCGATATAAACAATATGAAAGCCTCAGAAAAACTACAAATCATACAAATAAATTAATGTTTACCTTTTATTTGTATTTGGCTTTCAAAAAAATTGAAATCCCTGTCAAATATTAATGGTATTAACTTTAAAACAACAACTTTAAAATTGACAGCAATGAACTTAATAGTTAATGAAATACATTTTTGTGTGTCATTATTGATGAGAAGCTGACATGGAAATATCACATAAATTACTTAAGAATAAAAATAACAAAATCTATTGTTTTACTGTACTGTATAAAGTAAAAAAGTTTTTGAACGACAAAACTTTGTACAGTATATATATTGTATATTGTAATGATTAAATCAAAAAAGGCGTTCAATTCAGAACAACTGGACTTTATTTGTAACAAACAAGACGTTTCGCTTCTCATCCGAAAAGCTTTATCAATCATTGATAAAGCTTTTCGGATGAGAAGCGAAACGTCTTGTTTGTTACAAATAAAGTCCAGTTGTTCTGAATTGAACGCCTTTTTTGATTTTATCATGTCCTGGACGACTGAGAATCTTCACCAGCATATTGTAATGATTGTTCCATATTTAATCTATTGTATTAAAGTTTGGGGAAAAGCATGAAAACAATTACAAACCCTATTTTCATTTTGCAAAAGATAGCTATAGGAATTATTAGTAGGAAGTGCTATGGTCACCCAACAAATATATTATTTGATCAGTTGAAATTATAAAAAATAATATATGATTTGGTTGAATATAGTATTTAACAAAAAAGCTAATAAATATTCCCATTGTACCTCGGTGCAATGTCAATAAAGATATTCTGATAAATATATTACCCCCAAATATTAAATTAAAATGTGTTAAAAAAAAGTCATAACTTTAAGGGAATGAAAATGTTTGTAAAACCTCCATTTAGAGCTAGTCTGAAGGAGCCGAGTTGTAATTGAGGAAAAAGGGTTGTGGAATTGCATGTTTGTTTGTAGTTATTTTTTATTTTTTAAATAAGGGGCAGATATACCATTTTTTTTATTCTTTCTGCACCTTTTCATTCAATGTTTTTTTTTCTTTCTTTCAGATGATTTGTTTTATTTTAAATGAACGAATTAATGAAAAAACGTGCAGTGCTGGGGGTGTTAGTTTCAGGGACACGTTGGCTCAAACTTTATTGTGCTTCAACTTCTGACTCTCATCATGTTCTATCGAGTGGAAACTCTTCAGATGAAACAAGTTAGTTGTTCCCACCGCTAGTTAGAATGACTCCGTTACATTTTGCAGCATAAAGAAACCTGCAGTTTATCAGATCTTAGAAAGCCGAACCACTTCTACACCGGTGAATTACCGGTAGTCTTTCCTCTCTTATCAATTATGTCGTCTTCTTTCTCTTCGCTTGTGAAACCTTGTTCACGTTCTGACGGTCATGGGAACTCGTTTTGAAGCAGAAACTCAACGAGCGTTGGAGATTAGCTTAACTTAGCCTGCTACTGTTAACGCCTGGACTCGAGCTCTGCGTAACATCTACGTCACCACGCATTTACGTAGTTGTGTCACAGCTTTTTCTGTCCGGATTGAAACTGAAGCTGCCGCTTCAACCCGAATAGAAAAAGAAAATTGTCAGTGAAACGCTGTAATCCTATCGAAATATCGAAAATGTG
This sequence comes from Garcialebias charrua, assembly GCA_038048925.1. Taxonomy (NCBI): domain Eukaryota; kingdom Metazoa; phylum Chordata; class Actinopteri; order Cyprinodontiformes; family Rivulidae; genus Garcialebias; species Garcialebias charrua. The sequence continues at coordinate 25,780 of JBBPBX010020294.1, read as the reverse complement.
CTTAAAACTCATATCATCATTATCGAATAAAAGTATATTGCGAGATATATATCAATTTTGAATTATTGTCCAGCGCTACCCGACATGCTAATATTATTAGCGTTAGCCAGGCGGAAATGACATAGCTTCGCATATGCGCAGTCAGGTCAGTTTTTTACGATCGGAAAAAAAATTAAAAGATTAAGTGTTTACAGGCGTGCCGTTCAAATTATGAATCAGCGTAAACCACCTGTCTCTTTCTGATTAGAAATTCTTTCAGATCGAGCGGAATCAACAAAGAATAATCCGAATGGGGCGTTTACATGGCGCGTTTTTATTCCGAATGGTCGTTTAATCAGACTACGGTACTTGATGTAAACATAGTGAGCATTATAATCCAGTGCACCATATTATTTCTGGTTGTAGTTGCTGACCTCAAATTGATTTTATGTGGTACACAGTGCTCAAAAATGTGTGGTTTTGTATTGAGTGTTTTGTTTTGTATCGTATGTGTTACAACTGAACAATGTAGAGTTATTGTGAATGAGATGAATAAACCTAAAAAAGCTAAGTGGTCCTCTGGACATTCAAAAAATAATAATTGTAGAATAGTAAAAATATATATATATATATATATATATTTTTCTTTTTGAATGTCCAGAGGACCAGACTTAGCTTTTTTAGATTTTTCTACCTAGATTATTGAGCATGCATCAGGGTGAGATGAATAAAGTTTGACTTATTTGACTGTTTTGTTTCGCTTAATGCACCTTATAATCCGGTGCGCCTTATAGTCCGAAGAATACATTACAGTATTTTAGAATCTTTTTGGTGGGGCAGACCAATGGCCTGTTTGTTTTGAACTTGCAGCTTATTTGCTTTTTCTTTGACCAAATCAGTGGGGGGTTTTTTCTCCAGAAAACTAGATAATGTGCTTTGCTGTTGCAAATGATGCTAAACTGCTCCCACCCATTTTGTTTACCCCCAGCTGCACAAGAAGACAAAACAAGCAGTCACTTCCATTTATTTTAACTGTTGTTTAAGATTAAAACTTTTTTAAAGAAACACTTTCATTGCAAAAGCTCAATAAAGTGGGTTGCAATCTTTGTTTATAATAGTTTTAATTAAAAAACAAGGCGTTTCGGACTTGCGTCACGCTTTTTTTACGAGATGCCATTTCATAAAAAATATATTTTAATAAATAAATAAATGTACAGTACTGTACAGTTACCAAGCACTTCGCCTATCCTAACACAGTTTTTAAAGACAAAGGAATGAGTTGAATTGTCTCCCTCCTCCCTAGCAGGCTCCATTCACATAAAGGGAGCTAGCTCCCTTTATATGTGAAAGGGAGACAATTCAACTCACTCCATCTTTAAAAATTGTGTTAGGGTAGGCTAAGTGCTTGGTAACTGTACAGTACTGTACATTTATTTATTTACTTAAATAAAAAAATATATATATATTTTGTATGTAGCTTACTCCGACTTACGGCGATTTCGTGTTACAAACGGTGCGTATGAACGGAACTCGTTCGCAAGTCGGGGACTACTTGTATACTGTACTGTATATATATATATATATATATATATATGGGAAACACATCTGTTAATTGATTTACACTAATCCTAAATCTTCAGTAGAATCATAATATATCACGCTTGTATTTGTACATATTTGTGTCATATGCCAAAGTCAACAGTACAACCACAAACAGCTGGTACGATGTGTGCATGGGGAAAATAAAACTGCTATCCAAATTAGAAAAGCAACCTGCAGATAATCTCTAGAACTAGTTTGTCCAGTAAAAAAAAAAACAGTGAATCCTCGTCAGGTACAACTCACTTTGATTCAGATCACTCCGCCTGGGAATATAATGCCTCCTCTTGTTTTGAACAAATGACTCCAGAAAACCATATTTGTTTAGCTTATTAAAAAAAAAAAGTTTAAACAATATAAAAATATATAAATAAAACTTACCTCTGACACATAATAACGACATGATAAAGCGCTTCCACAAACAAGCCAGTAGTAGTTTCACAGTTTGTTGGCTTTCAATGGAGATTTGAACACATTAAAACTCGTTAAAACTATTTGCAATGCTCTAATAAAATCTAGTTTTAATGCTTAAAAGCGTCTTAATGATACCAGACGTGGGCAGAGAGCGACAGGCAGCCCCCCACCACGTCCACGCCATTATTAAAACTACCATCACAGGTTTTCCACACTGACCGACAGCGGGAGAGCTCTGAAACAAAGGCGGAGAAAACACCTGTTACTGGCGTGTGCGACGTCCAATCAGAGGGAAGCTCTTTCGGATTAAGGGCGGAGCCTGTTTTGCACGTTCAACCAATCACCGACAGGCGCATAAAAAATAAACACACAAAAAAACTAGGATAAGTGACGCACTCACACCAAGTTACTACAATATAATTTTTCATATTTATACTGCTATACTTACAATTTAGGATAGTATCATACTTATTATGTTATGCTAATGTTTATTAAATGTTAAATGATTATTCTTGCACCATCCTGTGAATCCCCTGTACATACTGCAGTTTTGACAATAAAGTTGACTTTGACTTATAAAGTACTACTTCTGTAAAGAATTACCATTTAATATCCAAATACTTTTTGTTAAACGTCAAAGCTGATATAATTTAAAGGGCGAAGACATTTTTGTTAAACATAAATACAGAACCAGTTCGAGGTCAACCTCCATTCAGGGAATTGGTTTGTGGAATGATTTGGATACTGAAATAAAAAATGCCACATCATTATTTACATTTAAGAATTTAATCAAAACCAAATTATTACAGATATATATGAATTAGTTTTTCGCGTGTCATTTTGTAATTAGATAATTATGAGTTATTTTCTATTCTGTAACTTGTTGATGATTTTTTTAAACTAACTGTCAGAAAAAGGGGCAGATATAAGATGTTCTCTTCATTCTGCCACCCTTCATTTTATTTCTGATATTGTATTGTCACATTTGTAAATTTTTTTGTGTGTTATATTTTAAAATGAACAAATTTAATTTTAAAAAATAGTTGAGTTTTTCTTTTTTCATGATTTTTTGTTTTCCTTCCTTGGATTCCATTTGTTAAATATTTGTAATTTTTATAAGGTAAATACACCCAAAAAAGGCAGATCTACATATGTGTGACACCTGCAATGTCTGGCATCATTCAACTTATTAAAACTACTTCTGTAAAGAATGTACACATGTACAGTATAAAGTTATGGTTAAAAAAAAAAGAGTAAGACCCACACATGAGTAAACTTGATTTAATTGATTTTAAAAGAAAACAGGACAAATAGCGTCACCTTGTGGAATTAATATGTCAATACACTAGATCTAGTCGTGGAGTGCAGTCAATTTTCATTCAACCTTTATTTATACAGGTTAGTCTCATTGATTCACGAGAACTCATTTTCAAGAGAGACCTGTTTTAAACAAAATCATAATAACAATTTTATTTTAAAGTACCTGACTTCCATCAACATTGAAACAAACAAATAAATAAATAAAAACGTTAGAGGACAGTCCAGAAACACACACTCACACATGAGCATACATCAAGGTACACACACACATAATTAAACAAGTTACTTAAATTTGTAAAATATTACATAAAATGTATGTCCCATTAACTAAATTATTAGCATTAGCATAATATTATTCATTCATTCATTCATCCTTTATTTAGTCAGGTAAATCTCATTGAGCCTCGTGGACTCATTTACAAAAGCGACCTGCTATAAACTAAAGATGGTAGAATTTCTTTAAACAATAAACAATAGAAAAACATAAGAGAGAAATACAGAAATACAGATTTATTTTTATTTTAACAAAGTATTCCCTTATTATTCTTATTCTTATTACTCACTTCAATAATAATTCTTATTATTTCAGGGGTCTGTAAGTAATGGAATTTCAATCCTGTGTATGCCCTGTACATACTGCAGTTTTGACAATAAAGTTGACTTTGACTTATAAAGTACTACTTCTGTAAAGAATTACCAACATCAATTATATCACTGCTGTTCATTGTTCTTTAGTTTTAGCAGGTCGCTTTCGTAAATGAGCCCATGAGGTTCAAAAGATTTACCTGACTAAATAAAGGTTGAATGAAAATTACTACAAAGTATTCCCTTATTATTCTCCTTAGCCTCATATCATAAGCATTATATTTTTAGATAGTTTATAAAAGTGTTAAGCTTATTTATAAAACTCAGCTCTTGAGCTGAAGTTACATTTCTAGCGGAACCATTGTTCAACGATGTTTGTCGTTTCGGCGGAGGTTTTTCAGCGTCGCACTACTGATGTAACTTTGCTTGCATTTCGTCTTTAACGTCTTTAACGAGAGTCACTCTCGTGAGTTCGCGGTTCGTAGTCCAGTAAACTAGTCTGCATTTTCTTTTACTTTGGCACATTCGATTTATAAAATAATGTTGCGAACATTGTGTCGGAGGAGCGGGGCCATTTTGCAGGTAAGCTAGCTGTTTGCTCGGCTAATAGTTAGCTTGTCCAACCAAACCGAAGGTAGAGCGTCATTCATCACACAACAGTAGATAATTAGTTTGGATCAAGAGCATTTTGTTCCAAGCAATTAAAAAAAAATCGAGTCTGTTTCCTAATAATTTACTTGTTAAAACAAAGTTAATATAATGCCTTCTTTTGTTCACATTGGAATTTATTATTATATTATTATTATTTAGGAAAAAACTGGTTTGGCAACCAACCACACAATCCAAAAAAAGCTGTTTTAGTATTTCACCTTGTTTTACGGCACCCTGCTTTAATGTTTTCTACACTACTCTTATTTTATCTTTTTTTTTTATTCATTTTACATTAAAAAATAAAGGGGAAAAAACATAAATTTGTGAAAGAATACATAAAATGAAAGGTGGCAGAAAGAAGAAATCTTATTTTGTCTGCTCCTTTTTTCAAAAACAACAAGTTCAAACAATCAATTTAAACAATAATCTTCTATAAATAACAGAGTAAAAAAGTAACTTTTCACAATCAACAAATATCTAGAACATTAAACACTTAACTAAAAGCTTTAGTATTTTGTTAACAATTTAGTTTTGATAATTTTTTCACCTTAATCACAGAGTTTACATTATCTGCATTTTTACTGTAGTTTATTGTTTACTGTTATTGTCTGTAATTCCATCTGGAACAGGTCCCTCTTGCAAATTTGTCCCCGTGGCCCTGTGTAAATAAAGGTTGAATGAATGAATGTGCTGCTCGTATTTTAAACTGCTGTTTGACTTTTTAAATTTCATTTCTTATGATTATCCAAAATGTGTTAAGTTCTTCAGCTGTTTCATTTGTTTGTTTCTGTAGCAAACCCAGCGAACGGCGCCAAAGCTGTGGGTGACACCGGCCCAGCAGAGATGGGCCTCCAGTCTGCCCATGAACACTGTGGTCCTGTTTGTACCCCAACAAGAAGCCTGGGTGGTGGAGAGGATGGGTCGTTTCCATCATATCTTGGAGCCAGTATGAGCCTTTTACCTCTGTTTTTTAGTTGAACATTGTGCTGGTTAAAGTAACATTGGAATGTCAAACCATTTCAACAAGAACTAACCTGTTTTACGCTTACTACCTCTAGGGTTTGAACTTCCTCATACCCATTCTTGACAGAATCCGTTACGTGCAAAGTCTTAAAGAAATCGTAATTGATGTCCCAGAACAGTCTGCAGTATCTCTAGGTGAGTAATCCATCGCTTGTTTAATCCTCGTAAGGAATTTAAGGCAGTTTATCTTTGCAAACAGACTTACTGCTCAGTCTGAGACGCACAATCAAATTTTTGTTCACATCTTATCTAATTACTATTTCACTTTTACCCCTCACTGTTCTCCAGATAATGTAACACTACAGATTGATGGAGTGCTTTACTTAAGAATCATAGACCCTTTTAAGGTATGCTGGTATACCAGTAATAGTCTGTTTAATTACATTCTTTTTCTCTTACGAACATAATGCATCAGTGCTTTTAACGTCTCCTTTATCCCTTCCCGCAGGCCAGCTATGGTGTTGAAGATCCAGAGTATGCAGTCACTCAGTTGGCACAGACCACTATGCGATCAGAACTGGGCAAACTGACATTAGACAAAGTGTTCCGGGTAAAGACAAACTACCGCTGTATCTTACGTTCTTTTGTTTTTGTACATGAAAAGTTGAAATTATGTTACGTATGTCCCAAGGAAAGAGAGTCCCTCAACGCCAACATGGTCCACTCCATCAATCAAGCTTCGGATGAATGGGGTATCCGCTGCCTCCGGTACGAAATCAAAGATATTCACGTTCCTCCTCGAGTCAAAGAATCCATGCAGATGCAGGTGAGAAACAGAATACAGGTAGTCCCCGACTTGCGAGCGCTCTTACATACGAGGTTCCGGACTTACGAGCTGGCGAACGAGCAGTAAATTTGTAAAGAACATATAAAAAATACAGCACTTTTATGTGTTTTTAGATGAAAGTGTGTTAGCTAACCATTTGGAAACAAGTTTCTGAGCATGTTCATGAACTAGTATGAACATTTGTGATGAAAAACGAGTGTTCGTAGTAGCGCTAGCATAAATTTTCCGACTTACGACCAAAAATCCGGACTTACGAGAACACGTGTTTTGTGTTCCGACGTACGAGATTTTCATCTTACGAGATACTCGTAGTAACGGAACTCGCTCGTAAGTCGGGGACCACCTGTACAACTTTGTAGAATGCAGATTTCAGTCACTCAAGTACCGTATTTTCTGGCCTATAAGTCACACATTTTAACCTAATTTTCATGTCCTGCGACTTATAAGGCGAAGCGACATATTTAGGGATTTTCCCCATATTTTTAGACCAATTTTTGGCTGAGATATGACCGTTTCCATTCATTTTGGTGAAAAAAATGGAGCAGTACCACTTTCGGCCGCTAGGGTCCACCAGCTCATGTGTCCGACGGCAGCCTCCTCTGCTCGGACTCACTCTGTCGCAGCCCGGCCTCCTGGTCTCTGGAGATCTGAACTACTGTTACCTCAGTGTTTGTTAGCAAAATAGCTCATGAACCACACAACAGATTTTGATGAAACTTATAGAAAGTAATCACTGGATGGACATTTACAACAAGTTATCTTTATGAGATGTTTGAGTGAAAATTCGATTTATTTATAATTTATTTTTGCAGTGCGCGCGACCGTTTGGAAGACCGTCAAAGTGAAACAATTTAAATCCAGCAGATTGGACCATTACATGCATTTATTAACGGTTAAGCTCAGAAACACTTTTACTATAATGTCAGCAAACAAATATTTTTTTAGGTGTTAATCTTGTTAAATTTTAAAGAAATGAAGCGTGTCCGCTCGCTGCGCGTGCACGCTTCGCAGCACCGGCGTAGTGAAACAATTTTTTTAAATTCAGCTGATTTGACCATTACGTGCATTTATTAAGGAAAAGTTCAGCTCAGACACATCTTTGCTATAATTTTCAGCAAACAAATAATTGTTTTTAAGTGTTAATCTTGTTAAAGTCCTACCGTGCACGCTCCTGTGGCCATTTGCGATGACGCGTAACATACGCGACGCGTCAGCAGTGACGCTTAATAGATGCGACGTATACGGAGGTGCGACAAGTTTATGGATTTTTCCACTTTATTGGACATAATTGGACTGATGCGACTTATAGGGCGGAAAGTACGGTAGTCTAGAAAAGTTTACTCTTCAATTCTGAGACTTTAGGGAAAGTAGAGTAGTTTAAATCACAGATAAAACCAGTTTTTTTGTGTGTGTGAAGGTGGAGGCTGAACGTAGAAAGAGAGCCACTGTGCTGGAGTCTGAAGGGATGAGAGAAGCAGCCATTAATGTTGCCGAGGGTCGTAAACGATCTCAGATCCTGGCCTCAGAAGGTGAAAAAGCAGAGCAGATCAACAAAGCAGCTGGTAGGTGTATTATGAGGACCAATTTCTTACTTGTGAGCTAAATCATGTGTAGCATTTATAAACATAGATGGATTACTGTGTTTTCTCTAGGTGAAGCCCAAGCAGTCTTGGCCAAAGCGGAGGCGAAGGCGAAGGCAATCTGCATGCTGTCCGATGCTCTGACTCAACAAGTAAATATGTTTTCTCTTTATGTTTGGTAACAGTTATCGCAGTCTACGTAAATGGGTATTGTGGGGTTAAAGCTGCAGTATGTAGCTTTTTTTATGAACATATTTCTTCACTCTGTCACTACCTCCTGACAGACTGATGTTAGCCAGGTAATCTCTGAAAAAAAATTAAAAAAAATATTGTCCCCTTGCTTCTCCAGGTGGTAAATAAGCATTTCTAAAAAGAAAAGGTGACCCGCCATTTTCCAGCCAATAAAAACAGAGTTTGTAACCAGCCAATAAAAACAGAGCTTGAATTTGAATCAGCCAATAAAAACAGAGCTTGAATTTGAAATTCAACAGACCACAAGGGGGCAGAGCCACATATGGCTCTGAGGGGGAGGGATCAGAATGCTTTGCCTGTTGAAAATATTTCTAACTGCTGCAGTTCTACAGAAACTGCATACTGAACCTTTAATGTTGACATAAATGGGTATTTTGGGGTTAATGTTGACACCTTGGGGTGTCTTATGAGTGCACACCTAATTCTCCAGCTCCCCGAGCGCTTTCTGGCTGCTCACTGCACCACCTGGTGGTGGTTGGGTTAAAAGCAGAGATGAATTTTGTCTGTGTATGGGAAACATACACAGATGACAGACAAACACATTATTATTATTATTATTATTATAAATGGGTATTTTGGGGTTCATGTTGACATAAATGGGTATTTTGGGGTTAATGGTGACATAAATGGGTATTTTGGGGTTAATGTTGACATAAATGGGTATTTTGGGGTTAATGGTGATATAAATGGGTATTTTGGGGTTAATGTTGACATAAATGGGTATTTTGGGGTTAATGTTGACATAAATGGGTATTTTGGGGTTAATGTTGACATAAATGGGTATTTTGGGGTTAATGTGACATAAATGGGTATTTTGGGGTTAATGTTGACATAAATGGGTATTTTGGGGTTAATGTTGACATAAATGGGTATTTTGGGGTTAATGTTGACATAAATGGGTATTTTGGGGTTAATGTTGACATAAATGGGTATTTTGGGGTTAATGTTGACATAAATGGGTATTTTGGGGTTAATGTTGACATAAATGGGTATTTTGGGGTTAATGTTGACATAAATGGGTATTTTGGGGTTAATGTTGACATAAATGGGTATTTTGGGGTTATTGTTGACATAAATGGGTATTTTGAGGTTATTGTTGACATAAATGGGTATTTTGGGGTTAATGTTGACAAATGTTTTTGTGTGCATTTTACAGAATGGAAATGCAGCTGCTTCTCTGAGCGTTGCTGAACAGTACGTGTCAGCCTTTTCCAACCTGGCCAAACAGTCCAACACAATCCTTCTGCCCTCCAATACTGGTGACGTTAGTGGAATGGTAACCCAGGTTTGTGTTCATGCACTTCTGCGTCTGATCATTTTCACAGCGTTAACTGGACTGAGTACAAGTCGTCATGACACTAATGTTAACTTGTTCCCTTGTCAGGCTATGACCATTTACAGTACACTGGCAAAGGCGAACGCAGCACCATCCCCAGAAGTGGTGGAGGAGAAAAAGGAGATTTGGAAAGAGTCGGAAATCCCTGAAGAGCAAAAGACGGACTAAACTCAGAATATTAAACACAAACAACCATAAGTCTAAATGTTTTGTTGTGAGCTGTGTTCACAAACCTTCTCTTTGCAAGACAAACAGGAAAAACAAACTTTCTGAAGTGGTCTGATGTCCTGGAGGATATCACATCTTTTGTTATGTTTATTTTAGATTACAGTTTGATTGGGAACATAAAACCATCCTATAGGTTTTATTTTTTATACCTGTGACTGATGGAAATGTTGGTCCAGTCATTGATTCATCTTCCTATATATGCACAATATTTGTCTCCATATTGCTGAAGCATAAAAATTACCATTCAACATAAAGAATCATTGATCTATAAATTTGTCTTCGATGTGTACTCTTCTTTTTTAATTATTTTTTTCCCTTCAAAGTTGGCTCAAAAACTATTGAGTTTATGTAACTGTTATTTAGGTTCTTTGAGACCAGATTCAACAGTTCTCTAACATCTGACTGGATGCGTCTTAACTATTCATGTCTCATACATTTTTGGTAAATCATTTGGTTTATGTTTTAAATGAAAATGATTTAAAAAAAGTAATTGCTGTTTAACATGTTGAACTGTTATCCAAAGAAGAAATCCGTCACTCGAGCTTTAACAAAATTAATGAGTTTGAAAAAAGGAGCTATAGTTTGATGTCAGACTAATTTAAAAGTGGTCCATTACAAATTATACAATTTGTAGCTCAGTTTGTTAGCTGAAAATTGAATGCACATAAACCTAGAGCAACATCTAATGCATGAATATATTTCCTATTTAAAAACATATTTGGCATAAGCTACATGCAAAGTGTGCCAACATATCTGAAAAGTTGGTGGCAACCTATAAATTTTTTTAATCAACACAAAGTAAAATGAAAGTGCACGTGATTGTAAATCTAGTTAACATTATTGCTTTGTAAATAGTGTATGTGAGATCCTATTCTCTGCATTCATTCATTCAACCTTTATTTAAACGGATAAGTCGCATTGAGCCTCGAAGACTCATTTAAGTGAGATCTGTTGGACAGACAATAAAAGTGGTGAGAAATAACACAGGGTTTGGAGACAACAAATCCCTAACACATTTTTGACCTCTAAAGGTTTGCCTGTTTGTCATATTAAAGGTCAAAAATGTAATGAAATACCATATTACAGAGGACACTCAGAACTGCAGAAACTGATGCTTAAATGCATCTGAGCATTATGGTTTAGTGTGGTACAAAATCGATTCAAGAAGAAACAAACATTCTTAAATCCACGCACCAGAGGCGGCTCCAAGGGGGAGCTAGGGTGTGCTATAGCCCCCCCTGGAAAAGTCACAGCACCCCCAAGAAAATATCAGATTATTTTCTTTTTCATCTGAGTTAATATTCTTTAACATGTGGTTGTTGTGATATTTTCCTCGCAAAACACAACTAAAAACAAAAAAATCTGCTCTCAACACTGACCCAGTAAGGAGCAGAAACTGGTGACATGATGCCTCGTTATGCCATTTTTAGCTAATACAACTTGATAAATCATTTCCTGGCTTGCAGTGATAATAAATGGCTTATCTGGTCACATTAAATAACTACTTTTAACCAAAATCCAAAATAAACTTTATTAAAATAGCCTCACTGCATCTAAATTCATGAGAACATATAAAACTGAGAATTCCTGCTCAAAGAGTTAATTTTTCCTCAGACAAGAGAATTAAGCCTTGACTGATTTATTATTATTGCTTGTTTATTCTTGTTGTTGATTTTTAGTTTGATTATTTTTTAAATAAAACTTAAAAGACAACTTTATTTGGATGATTATTCATTTGTTCTGGTATAGAACTCCCTGTAATAACATATTCACCCTTTACTAATCAGAATCAGTCACTGAAGTACTTTGTAGAATATATTGATTAAGTTGTTGTTGGTCAGTAAACTGACCAGTGGGTGCCAAACTTTAATGAATGAAAAATAAATAAAACAAATGTAGTGGGGCTGAGATGGAAAAGTGGCACCCTTCTTCCTCCATCTCACCCTTCGTTATGGCTACAAGCTTCTACCCCGAGGTTGTTAGACTCATGAACCCCTAGTCTGAAATATCACTGTGAAAACAAATCACTGTAATACAATTTGGTTATGTGCTGCTGATCTCATGCTGCTGATCTATTTCATGTTGCTGTGTTCACTCGTCCTCATCTGCTCACACAGACTCATGTTCGTGCTGCTATTGTTTGGCGCATTGTTTCGTACTAGTAGTGCTTAGTGTATTTTTAGTTTAGTGTATTTCTTATTTCATGTCTCGGATCTTTTTTACTGTTTTTCTTTACAATTTGTATTTTTGTTGGATGTAACTGGGACCCTGTCCATAGTTTCGTTCCACCTTATGTACCACATGTGATGTGAATGACACACATTGACCTTGAGAACTGAAAGAACAAATGATCCTTTAAAGCATCCTCAGTAAAATGCTTAGCCCCCCCTTAGCACCTGCAGAAAAATATCTCTGGAGCCGCCACTGCCACGCACTGTACATGTACCGTAATTACAATTTAGTCATTTTAAATGCTCTACAGCATTTTGTGTTATTTAATTCCCTTTACATTGCCTTCAAGGCAAGAACAGCTGTTTTATAATCATTTTAAACTAAAACCTTTTTTTAATCCCCAATAAATGTATTTAAATAATGTGTTTTATAACCGTATTACACTAATAGGTTTGTTTCTTCAACGAAATCCGAATATTAGTTACCTGAAAGAGCATAGACATGATTTACCTGAAGGTTGAATGAATGAAATATATACCTGAAAGCCTAAACTCAGGGCAACATCATTGAACGGAAATCGGTGTTGTGAAAAAATCAGTCCGCCGCGCATTTCCGCCGCGCAACCAGTACGCTGTAGTTCCTACCTGAAACCTCACTGTACCTGTCCCAATGAAGGTGAACGAGCAGTTCGTTCTCTGTTTACACGAGACACCTGCACTCCTGTGTTATTAACACACACATTTACTTTCGTCCTCGGAAAGGAGGACGGAAACTCAACCGCTACAAGGTCAGTGATAGAAACGAGGCGAGCTAGCCCTGCTAACAACATTATATTGACCGTTTATGTGTCCCTTACGTTAGCTAGTTTTACCTGTTTATCTGTACACCTTTCGCCGCTACACTTGACTTAATGGTTTCTGTGAGCTGTAGAGTTTATCATCACGGATATTGGTTCTCACTGTTAGATGTATCCCGACTTAAAATTAGGGCTGAACGATTTAAAACGCGATTATTTTTTAAAAATATATTTTCAAGTATTTTTCAACAAACGGAAGCAATAAATTCTGTTTTATAATAAACAATGTCAGATTTATTTAAAGCAGAGATTACAATAAAGCAAACAAATCTATGCCTTTTCTTTTCACCATCTCTATTTTTTCTTGTTTCATAAACATAATAAACAGTGCACTTCCCAACTACTATCTGAACTTCACATGACAGTTAATAAATACATATAAAAAATTAGATATAAAAAAAATTATTGGGTCAGTGATCCCTGTCGGCTGATAATACTTGCTTACTTGAAGTTAAAGCACTGGTTGTTGTCATTCTAGCCATAATCGTAAATGTCTTTGTGGTGTTTTATTTAAGTGTTGATAAAGATTTGTGTCACGTGACCAAATTGCAGCCTTTGCGGTTAGAAAATCTCTTTCTATCATAATGCGATATTATTGCAAATGCAATTACAGGTAGTCCCCGACTTACGAGCGCTCTTACATACGAGGTCCCAGACTTACGAGCTGGCGAACGAGCAGTAAATTTGTAAAAAATACAGCACTTTGTGTTTTTAGATGAAAGTGTGTTAGCTAACCGTTTGGAAACACGTTTCTGAGCATGTTCATGAACTAGTATGAACGTTTTTGATGAAAAACGAGTGTTCGTAGTAGTGCTAGCTTAAATTTTCCGATTTACGACCGAAAATCCGGACTTACGAGAACACGTGTTTCAAGTTCCGACGTACGAATTTTCGTTTTACGAGCGACTCGCAGGTACGGAACTTGCTCGTAAGTCGGGGACTACCTGTAATTGTTCAGCCCTACTTAAAATGACGCTGGGTGGTTGTGTTCCCTTACTGCTCGTTTAGGATGAAGGGACTGCCGGTGCTGTCCCTGCTCCTCTGGTTGTGTGCCGTGTACTTTGTGGGCATCTACCTCTTCTTGGGCGGCTTCTTGCTGGTGAGGCTGGAGGTGAACAGGACCAGCACGTGCGGAGACGTGTTGTATCCCGGAGAGGAGCCAGGGGATTTCTGCCGTGCCCAGCCGCGGTTCCGTAGGGCTGTCGTCCTCATCATTGACGCCTTGAAGGTCGATTTCGCCCAATTTGACCCCAGCAACACGGCACCACGACCCTATGAGAACAAGCTGCCAGTGCTGGAGGAGAACGTCTCATCCAAGCCTCGTCAAAGCCGCTTGTACCCCTTCCGAGCAGACCCACCTACGACCACCATGCAGAGAATCAAGGGCTTCACCACCGGATCCTTGCCGACCTTTGTGGATGTAGGGAATAACTTTGCATCCAGTGCCATTTTGGAGGACAACCTCATCCACCAGTTTGGGCAAATGGGTGAGTTTCACATTCAAAAGCTGTCGTATACAAAATAATTAAGACGATGAATCACACTTTTTCTGGAGCAAAACTGTTTTATTCATGCATGTATGCTAAATAAATAAAAAAACATATTTATTGTGCTTGTGAAACTTGAATCCCCCTCACAGGCAAACGGGTGGTGTTCATGGGCGATGACACTTGGGAGAGTCTCTTTCCTAAGAAGTTCCACCGCTCTTTGCCCTTCCCTTCTTTCAACGTCAAGGATCTGCACACTGTGGATAATGGGATCCTGCAGCACCTTTACACAACTAGTATGTGATTAAAGGTTCACTATGTAATTTCTGTAGAACGCTGGGACTTAGAAACAATTTCATCAGGCCATATATGGCTCTGAGGGGGAGCCACAATCCGTTCTCTGTTGAACTTGAGTTCTGCAGCTCCGCCCCCTGCTGTGTGTCTGCTCGGAGCGCTTCAATATTCTGTGATTATATGTTAATAAAACGTTTTAAAAAATATAATAAAACCATGAATCACTGGTCCTACAACACAAAAACCAGCAGAAATCAGCAGAGGTTCACGAAGCAACGTTGGACATGATTTAATTCGCTCGTGACTTCCTCATTCCTGTGAGTGAAGGATGAAGCGATCACTTGACTTTTGGCAAAAAAACAAAATAAAAGTCCAGCTCTGGGATGAAGAAGGGATATTTAATACATTTGTGTCACATACAAATCAGTCCTGCATCGCTTTGCAATCCTTTGAATGAGAATGTGCGCGGCGCTGAGGCTGGGACAGGCGGGGGCGTGGGTTGGGGCGTGACAAACAACTCTGTTTTTATTGGCTGGTCATTGTCCGGGTCACTCTGTGTTTTTATAAATGCTGATAGAGAAGCAAGGGGACTATAGTTTTTTTCAGAGATTACTTTGTCTAACATCAGTCTGTCAGTAGATAGTGACAGAGTGAAGAAATATGTTAAAAATATATTGTTAGAAAAGTTACAGACTGCATTACAAACTTACATAGTGCAGCTTTAACCTCAACAAGCATTGTGTACATATTTAATGCCATATACAGGTAGTCCCCGACTTACGACTGAGATCCTTTCCTATGCTCGTTCGTAACACGGAAATCGTCGGAAAATACGTCTAAACTGCACCTCATACATACAGTACTGTATTTTTACCAAGCACTTCGCCTATCCTAACACATTACCCTACATAATTGTAAAAAAACACATACATTCGGAGCCATAATGAAGGGAAAAAATAGTTAATTTCTTACTGGGAGCTGGTGAGCTTCCTGCAGCTTCACGTCTGTTAGCATGTTAGCTCGTTGCTAGCATGTTAGCTCGTTGCTCAGCTGTAGCCTCGCTGCTTCGTAAACCTCCGTTCCAAAAAATAAGGTCTCCTGTATTTCCACGTGCTGTCCAGCAGTCCAGAGTTAGCATATTAGCCCCTCCTGACCTCCTCTGCTCCGGTCTGCCTGAGGTCTCCTGTAAGTTTCCAGCGCGTCATGCTCCCCCCTCCCTCCCTCCTGTAAGTTCCCGCTGAGCGTGTGTCAAGCTCCTCTCTCCCTCCTGTAAGTTTCGTTTCGGTACCGTATTTTCTGGTGTAAAGGTGCATAAACCACGTAACTCGAACAATGCTTTTCAATGGGAGGGCGTTAGTCTCCGCCGTAAGTCGAGACTGTCGTAACCCGGGGACTACCTGTATTTGTTTGCACTTAATTCATTTCTGTTCCTGTTTATCTTGATTTACATAGTGGTGGGTGATGACTGGGACATCCTGCTTGCACATTTTCTTGGCGTGGATCACTGTGGTCACAGGTTTGGCCCCGACCACCCGGCTATGGCTGACAAGCTCACCCAGATGGATGGTGTCATCAGGTCAGACAAAAGTATAGCTGCTACACACATTGCACCTTCAGTTTGAGGAGTATTGCTAGTCATGATGCATATAGAGAGATACTAGCTGGTGTGAAAGTTAGAACCTAATGATTTTACTGAACTCTCAAACATTGTCCCAGTAACTGTTCACATTTGTTCTCTTTGTCCAGGTCTGTGATTGACCGTCTGCAGAATGACACCCTCTTGGTGGTGATGGGAGATCATGGGATGACGGACAATGGAGATCATGGAGGAGAAAGTCTGAAGGAGACCGATGCTGCTCTCTTCCTTTACAGTCCGTCGCCTATCTTTCAAGCTCCCCCGTCTCAGGTGAGCGTAGAAGCTTCAGTCAGTTTTAACAGGAAATAATCAAATCATATACTGTAGTGAGCAAGACATGGGTTTAAAGTATGACTATACCCCTTTATTATATAATTACATCTATTCTTGCGTCAAATTATTCAGTAAAACTAAGTCAATTCGAAACATCTTTGCCTTTTTTTCTTTAAATGCAGGGAAATCTATTCAAAGTAGAATTTTCATTATGTCTTAAAGGGGATCACATGTAAGTATTTAAAAATTTTATGTTATGTCTGTGTGCTATCTTGACAATATTAATTCATTTTAATACACAAAATAATTCTTAGATAATTAATTATACCCTTTTTAATTCTGCCATTTTTAACTTTCGTTTTGAACGACCGGTTTCTGATAGAAGTTCTGAAGTCCACGCCCTTCAACGATCTGTTTACGCCCTCTGTAACAGCCAGTATCTGTAATGTGTTGTTGTTTTAAAATTAGCTCTTTTTTTATTACTCATTTGACTTACTGTTAGTGCTAGCTTAAGATAACTTACCGAAACCCGTCTGAGCGCGCCGCAATTTGCTGCTCCTTTTAGCATGAGACCACCCGAATCCGATGCTAATGTTAGCTTGTTCCTCTTCCGGTGTTCGCCAGCTCCGCTCGTTGCACGCGGCGATTTTGGGAGTTATCGCTGTTCCAGTCAAGACAACACAAAGTTCACCAAGTGTCTCCCGTAAATTAATCCGTAAGGAGAAGGTCCTCGCTGCTGTGAGGCTGCTTCGAGGCAGCAGCGAGGCTGTACAGTTGAAGCTCCGCTCCATCGCGCCAGAAGAGGGTCCCGTTGCCGCGGGTCCCTACGCCGGGGGTCCGCTCGTTTAATTTATGCCGGCTGCGCGTTGGGAGCGATCGCAAATACACTAAAAATTGAACTAAAACATAAAAATAACAATTATACTTTATTTATAAAGCCATTTAAAAAAACGCAGCTGCAACAAAGTGCTGTACACATGAAATTAAGAACATATAAACAAAAGATGAGATGAAATCATGAAAAACAACAGTCATGTGTTTAATACAGAAGTGGGTTGAGCCTAACCAGGGGTTGCTAGGTGAGGGGCTGGACTCAGGTTGAGGTGGGTTGTCCTCGCGCCTGTGACGTCACAGGCGCGATGATTTCAAACCGAAACCTAACTTATCACAGTTAAATAAATACTACTTAGAGTAAATAAACCACTGGGTGCATTTTTTTGGCACAAGGACTGTTTTTTTTATGAAGTAAATACCCAAAGTTGAGTAAAAAAAACATTAAAAAGTGAATTTTGAATGTGTGGTCCCCTTTAAAATATTTAACACATATTTGAACATTCTATTTAAAAGATTTCCATGTTCTCTCTAAAGAAAAGCTAGCTAGGTTTTGTCCAGGGACTGATCCTTTGTGTAACCGATGCAGGTCAGAAGTTGGTTCCCTTATTCATACTTTCTGGGCGTGTTCAAAACTTCATACATATTGGACATCTATATTCAATACATTCTCAGAAATATACAATGTTGAAATTGGCCCTTCTGCTCTAACTGCAATTTTTGGAGTCATGACTCCGAATACTTTACTTTCCAAGCATAATTCAAATGCAGTAGCTTTTGCTACGTTGATTGCGAGACGTCTTATACTTTTGAGGTGGAAACAGGAGGCTCCTCCTACACATGAACAGTGGCTTGCAGAGCTTATGAGGTTTTTGCATTTAGAGAAGATGAGGTGTACACTGGCAGGTTCAACTGCTAAATTTGTCAAGACATGGCAGCCATTTTTACAATACATGGAAACATTCAGGATGGGTACACCATCGTAACCAAACAGCTGCTATATTTCTTTAGTTAGCTGTAAAGTGAACAGATTTTTACATTTTCATTTGTCATCAAATTGAGACAAGAATTATTATTATTTTTTATTTTATTTATTTATTTATTTATTATTATTGTTTTATGTGTGTGTTTTGAAAATGTTTTATTTTGTGTGCGATTTCTATTTTTTGTTTTATATGGGGGGTTTGTATATTAAAATGGACATTGTTGTATAAAACTTGAATGTTGTAAAGAATGTGATGTGAAAATTGATAAAGTATATAAAAAAAAAGATTTCCATGTGATATTTAGAAGTTAAACAGAAATGCTTAATATTTGATGCACCGTTGTAGTTTTGGGTACCAGAAACGTGGCGTTTATTTTATTCCGCTCCGTTTACAGAGCGAGCCGGACGTGGTTCCACAGACAGACCTGGTGCCCACCCTGGCTCTGTTGCTGGGGATCCCAATCCCATACAGCAGCGTGGGGCAGGTCCTGCTGCCTCTGTTCCCTCCGCATGAGCAAACAGACGGTGCAGTTGGAGGTCTCAGCCAGCTGGAGGCGCTGTGGATCAACGCAAAGCAGGTAGTGTGTGCAGTAAAAACAAGGTTGATCACTGTTTTCATTTTCCTCTCTTGACAGCATTATTTCCTTCACATATCCTGAAGCATTTGTTTTTAATTTGATGTCTGTTTCTGAAGGTTAACCGTTTCCTGGAGACGTACTCCGGTATGGCCAAAGATATCCCACCGGAGAGCCTCTCACAGCTGAAAGAGGAATTTGCCCGTCTCTCCTCCGAGTACCTCACCTCGGTTAATGAGGGTCGAGCGCCCTCCCTACACCTGGCCTCTTCGCTGCAGGCCTACCTCACCTCTGTCAGAGACACCTGCCGCGCTACTTGGGCTCGATTTAACCCGCTAAAGATGGCAGCAGGTTTAGCCATCCTGGCGTCCGCCTGCCTCATGTGTTTCGTGATGTCCGAACTCTCCCCGCTGCTGATAACGGAGAACGCTTCGGGACTGAGGGCGCAGCTTCTCGTGGCGCTCGCAGCGGGCGTTTGTGCCGCCGCCGCTCAGCTGCTCGCACTGGGCTACGCCGAGGCGGCGTGGTGCCTGGCGGCCGGCGCTTTCAGCTCCGAAGTTCCCTTCTTCTGGAGGGCGTGTCGGCTCAAAGCCCCCGCCGTGGCAAAGAACGGCGCCAAAGCCGCAAAGCTGTCCAGGTGGTTGACCCTGCGCCGTCTCCTCGTCCCTCCTCTGGTGGTGCCACTCATCCGGTGTGCCTCCCTGCTCTCCGACAGCTACGTGATCGCAGAAGGCCGCGTTGTAACTTTTCTAGTCCTCTCACTGGTTCTCTACATCCCCATCCATCTCAACTGGAAAGATGTGCTTTTCCCACAAAGCCTCAACCCACTGAAGTCTGCTGGGCTGCTACCTTCCCCCGTCTTGTCCACATCGACCGTGAGGAGAGAAAGCAACACTCTCCTCGCCTGCGTGGGAGTCCTTCTCGGCAGTGTGTACCTGTCCCTCTACTTCCACGGCTGCAGAGAGGAGCAGGGCGCCTGCCAGCCGTCGCCGTTCCTTTCTCCACTGTCGCGGCTGCTGGACAACCAGCTGAAGAACCTGTACTACGTTCTCTCCGTCGTCTCCCTTGGCGTTTGCACGTATCTGTTGAGGCACTGCCTGTGCCACTACGGTAACCTCAACTCCTCGAGCGGGACTGCGTTCGCGGCCCACTGGATTCTGCCGCTGCTGTCCGTGTGCGTGGCGCTGCACTGGGCCGTTAGCGCCACCTCGGAGGACAGCTTCAGGAAGCTGGCGGAGCTGATCCGAATGGCTCAGCTGTGTCTCCCGCGCGCCGCCTTCTGTCTTCTGGGACTCGGGCTGGGCCTGATCTGGCTGGACCCCGTCACCGTGTTCGTGAAGAGCAGGGCCGCGGCGTCCTCCAGGAGTTCGGTTCTCTCCCTGCCCCGTTACAGAGCCAGCACCGGCATCAGCCCCCAAGCCGAACTGCGCCATCTGATCCCCCAGATCTACCAGCGCATGCGCAGCTCCCTGGACGCCGTGGAGCTCAGCGGAGGCGCCGAGGCGGACAACCGTCCCACTGTGGAGGCCTACGGACTGGGAACGGTCTACTCCGCCCCCGTGCTGCTGTTCTGTGGCATGCTGGGAATAGGACTGCTGCTGCTGCACCCAGAGGGAATGGCTCTGTCTTTTCTCTTGCTGCTGCTAGAAATGGGAGCGTTGTTGCACATTCATGCCTCTTCCACAACGCTCAGTGACCTGCATGGAGCTCCCTCTGGTGAGATGTTCACAAATACACATTTTTTTATTCATGGTTCTAAACAAGCTGCTACTCACCTCGCTTCATCCCTCAGGTGATTTTAATGTGCCCTGGACTCATGTAGTGGTGTGGTCGCTAGCAGTCACACAGTTCTTCCATGCCACTGGTCACCTGCCCACCTTTCCCTCCATTCAGTGGGGTGCTGCCTTTGTGGGATTCCCTGATGGGCACACAGGCACCGTATTACCTGCTCTACTGGTTCTCCTCAACACATTCGCTTCACACATCCTATTTGCAGGTACTTATTTGAACAAACTCAGTCCTTCATGAAAAGAAGTGATCAAATAGTACCGGTAGGCCTGTCGCGATAAACAATAAATCAATTAATCACATGATAAATGAAAAGTATCAACCTCATTTTCATTTATCGGTTTTATCGTTTCTTCCTCTCTCTTTCTACTGAAGACGCTGGATGACAAGGCTCAACTCCGGTGCTCTTCAGTGACCCCTCCGTTTCTCTTTAAAATCAATTTTAACCTCCAAAATTGCGTTTTTGGATCGTTAAAATCAGCTAAGCTAAGCTAACAGGCTGACCTCGGGGGAAACAACTCTGTCTTGTCGAAGCGCCAAAATTCACGCCTTCGTGTTAAAAGTTGTTTTACTCTGCAAAAAGAAGACACACTGCTCGCTCCCTCACTATCCATCCTTCAGTTCAAACAGTCTTATACTGCCATCCGGTGGTCGAAAAAAGTATTACATGCAAACAAATTAATAAACATTTCTTCTTAAATTTAGGGCTGAACAATTAATTGCATTTGCAATAATATCGCAA
Organism: Garcialebias charrua; assembly: GCA_038048925.1. Classification (NCBI taxonomy): domain Eukaryota; kingdom Metazoa; phylum Chordata; class Actinopteri; order Cyprinodontiformes; family Rivulidae; genus Garcialebias; species Garcialebias charrua. Next base: position 4,387 of record JBBPBX010020294.1, on the reverse strand, counting down.
TATGATAAAATGAGATTTTCTAATCGCAAAGGCTGCAATTTGACTGGTCACGTGATCTGGTTACATCACTTACGAGTGAGTGGCGTGAAGCAAAGCAGGTAGCGGGAGAAATCAACACTGTGCTTTAACCGGTTGCACAATGATGTCATGCTCGACAGAAGATGATACATGAAGATGCTGCACAACGACATGTATTGTGCAGAATCTGCCTTGCTGTTGTTCTCGAAATGTAATTACATTATTGTTCCAAGAGGTTTTTTTTTTTTTACATCTAAAAGATTTAATAAGAACATATACTAGTTTATTTTGTGTTCACTGAGTTTGAATTCCCAGAAAATAACGAGTTGGTTAAAGCAGATTCTCTTTATGTTTTTTGCACTTTATTTTTTATGATGTTACTGGCTGGAAAGCAGTAAGTTTAATTTTTTTTTATCTAATTTTTTACATTTATTTATTAACTGTCATGTGAAGTTCAGACAGTAGTTAGGAAGTTCACTTAACATGTTTACTATTATGTTTATGAAACAAGAAAAAATAGAAATGGTGAAAAGAAAAGGCATAGATTTGTTTGCTTTATTGTAATCTCTGCTTTAAATAAATCTGACATTGTTTATTATAAAACAGATTGATTTATTACTTCTGTTTGTTGAAAAATACTTAAGATATAAAAAAAATCACCGTTTTAAATCGCAATTGCAATTTATAGAAAAAAAATTGCAATTAGATTATTTTCCAAAATCGTTCAGCCCTACTTAAATTTGACAATAACTATTTATTTTAAAATTTTAAACAAGATTATTGTTTATCGCAATATTTTTTGAGGCAATTAAATCGCCAAGCAAAATTTGTTCTTGCGACAGGCCTATCAAATAGTTTTGTACAATACCGATAATTTATTTGTCCCCGTCTTCAGTGAGTTGTCCATTACTGCTGTTTTGGCCTCTGGTGCGTGAAGTGCGTGAGGTGCGTGGGAGCAGAAGGTGGGAGGAAGGTGAGGATGCCGTGATGGAAATGAGACTGAGAGAAAACCCTCAGCAGTTCAGCTCTGCCCTTCTGCAACTCTCAACGCGCTACCTCTTTATTCTCGGAGCACAGGTTTGTCTTCAGTCACTCAGTTTGATCAGATTCATTAATTAGAACCAGTTTTCCTCTTTTCCTGCTAATGGAGAACGTGATTTAGCCAAGCAGACTATGAGATGGTGTTAGGTTGTTATTTTAAGTTAATGTGAGTTTTTTTTTTCCTTTTACCTGGAATCATGTTCTGTATTAAATATGATTCAGTAGTGCATCAAACAGCACTCAGTGTCTCGTCTTTCTTCTCAGGTCTTTTCATCTGTTTGCGCTGCTGCAATTCTCAGGAGACACCTAATGGTGTGGAAGGTCTTTGCACCCAAGTAAGTGCCTGAATGGATTTTCCATCTCTCAGTACTGACTTCTGAGAATATGGACACTGTTATAACTGGCAGCCACTAGACTTTTCAGTAAATGCACCTTACAGAATGTAGGTGTACCGTTTTTTTCCGCCGTACACGTCGCACCAGTCAAAAAATATCTAATGAAGTGGAAATATACATAAATACGTCGCTTCGCCGTATACGTCGCATCTATTATGCATCACCGCTGACAACCCGGAAAATGTGGGCCGGTGTTGTGCCAAAAATCGATTGGCTGCCAAATGGCGGCCGCGTAAGCATGCACAGGAGGATTTTAACAAGAATTTAACAGATTATTAACACTTAAAATTATTTGTTTGCTCGAAATTATAGCAAAGATGCATCTCAGTCTAATTTTTCCTTAACCCTCCTGTTGTCTTCGGGTCAAAATGACCCGCCACTGTGTTTAAAAAAAACCAAAAATCCACTAAATGTTATTTTTTTTTATTTGAAATTTTAAGACTTTTGCATAGATTGGCCCAAACAATAGAAAAAGTTAAAGACCGTGTAAAGTGAATTTCAACATTTTCTTCAATAAACATTATAAATGTGATAATTGTAATCTTGTAAATGAGTAAAAAGTCTCAAAATTGTAGCTCAATTAATTTTGGAGTTATAGATCAAACTGTGTATAAACATATTTCTATTTCAGGATTTTTTAGGCGTGGTTTAAATGTGACCGCGTTTCGTCACGCGGTCTTCTTAAGTATAGCCCCACCCCCTGCAGCTCCAGCCGTATAAATGCGTTCTTCGGTGGAGCCGTTCACTCGCTACCGACCGTCTCCCTCAAGTACTCTCACTCCTTTTACGCATGGACTGCAGCCGCTCCATTGTGACATTTCTTTTTTTTTAGCCAAAAGTCAAGTGATCACTTGAAGCTGTCACCATTCGCTTCCTCCTCCTCCGAGGAGGAATGAATGAACTTGTCACGAGTGAACTAAAGTCATGTCCAACGAGGCTGCACCAGGTTCTAAATATTTCCTGGTGTGCAGGTCTGCTGTGTGGGCTGAAGGAGAAGCGCTCCCTGTTTTTAATTTATTTTTTTAAAGTTTTCATGAATATATAAACACAGAAAACCGCTGCGCAGCCCTCTGTCTTTTTTGTCTGCCCCCCCGCGCGCGCGTGTGTGTGTGTGTGTGTGAGAGCGATCGTGTGGAGCTGAAACGCCGTGACTCCGCTGACACAGATGAGATAACTTATCAACGTGATTACTCTTTTTAATCACCAACACAGACCCCGCATGCGAGGTGACCGGCCAGAACTCAGATAAAAACAGAGCAGGTTTACAGGCTCCTTGTCTGCCTCTCCACACAACAGTCAGCTCAGGGGGCTGCGCTGAAACCACGCCCACGCGCTGACACGCCCCCAGCGTTCTAGAGCAAGGCAAAATCATGTTTTTTCATGATTTTTGAGACTTAATTTTATAAGGAAATCAATGTTTTTAATCAGTCAGATTTATATGGGTGATTAATAACACATATTTATGCCGTGTGACAAAATAAAAACACACATTTAATTTCACTTTACACGGTCTTTAAATGTTGCTTTTATTCACATTTCCATGTAAGCTGTACAAGAAAATGTACAAAGGTGGTCTTCGGGTCAAAATGACCCGTGAGATAGAGTTGAAATCAGGGTCACAGAGTTATTTACAAACAACAAAATGTTACAAAGTTTTAGTTGTGTCTCAGATCAATCGGTAGCAGAAGTAAACAAGGCAAATCAGGTGGTGTTCTCGCAGACTTCAGAAGACCAGCTGTTATTTCCTGAGGTTATAAAGGTGCTGCATAACAGGACCCCGAATTGTGTCTGTGCTGAAGCCATGAGTGTGCGTTATAACGTTGAAGAGGCTTTAGAGCTGATTTTCTCACATGCCCAGCAAGACAACTCTGATTCAGAAGAGGAAGTGGAGGATGTATCCGAAGAAGAAGATGGAGAGGAATACAACCCAGACCAAACTGCACCTTATACGTACAGTACTGTATTTTACCAAGCACTTGGCCTATCCTAACACAGTACCCTACATAATTATCAAAAAACACATGCATTTGAGAGCCATAATGAAGGGAAAAAAAGAGTTAATTTCCTACTCTGGACTGCTGGTGAAGCCGTTCCTACGTCCCTCCTCTGGATTCTGCATTTGTTTACGTCGTAAAACCGCCGTCTATAAAACAGCTACTTTTCCACAGCTGCTGCCTGTCCAGCTCTTTCCAACAAGTTTTGTTTTGTTTTTTGAATGTCCAGAGGACCAGACTTAGCTTTTTTAGAGAGTACAGGGAAGCTGTAGCCTCCGCAGCTAACCGGAAACTGCATAACTCGGCTTTTCAAAATAAAAATTTCAAAATTATTATTTTTTTATTTAAAAAAAAAATTTATGGAGATGCGTGTCGTAACCACGAAGCGTCGTAACTCGAGACCGTCGTAAGTCGAGGACTACCTGTACATGCCTCTCTTTGGGGTAGCGATCAATGACTTCCTGATAGACTACTGATTTATTTATTTATTTTTTTAAATCAGCCGTGTTACATGCACTATTCAGGGGGAAAAAAGTAGTGTGTTTGTGCGTGCTACCGATATGTATTTAATTAAAAGTAAAAAAACAATAAATATAATAATAATAATAATAATATGTGTAAATGATCTCATGTTACAACGTGAACATCCACAGCTTATAGACGTGTGACTTATTTTTGTAAAATTTTAATTTTCTTTTTAAATTTAGCAGGCACAGCTTATATTCAGGTGCGCTCAATAGCCAATAAATTACAGTATTTGTTTGCTTGACATTATAGTAAAGGTGTGTCTCACGCCAAAAATACACTACATGCGGCTCCGCCCCGCTCCGCTCCGCAGGTCACAGCTGAGCGAGTCCAATTTCCACTTCCTCCGCTCATCTCAGGTCCGCATGGATGCGCCGCTCCGAGACGCATGCGCGGGAATTGCGAGATCGCGCG
>JBBPBX010020293.1:25533-36892 GCA_038048925.1 Garcialebias charrua | reverse complement strand
TTTACAACTGATCTCTGTATCATAATCTTATTTATTCACAATAGCCTTTCTTTTTTATGTGTTTATGTTTTCCTTATTTTGTATCATTGTATATATATATGTATATATAGCGGTATTCATGTGTCGTTCTGATATCATATGTAACTCCATTGTTCAAAACAGCAGGTCTATATGTCTGTAAAGCCGAATCCAGAGGTTTTGGGATCTTGAATTTTCATTTAAGCACAAACATATCAGAGCTATCCAAGCCGTTGTGAGGTAACGGATAGACCGGTTAGCATTTTTTCTACCTCTGCAGGTCTACTCATTAAATATGATCTTGTATATCGTCTATTATTTATTTGTTTTTGCTTTTGATTGCTGTCTTGTTCATGTGGATTGAATTTTCTGTGAATTCTATTTAATAAAACTGATGTGAGACATTCATAGAAGCAAACCATGGTGTATATTTTAATTGTGAATGATAGTGAATAAATTTTTCATTAAAAAAACATGTTATTATGTTTACTGTAGTGATTGGAAAAGACAAAAAAAAATGCATGGGTCATTTTTACTGCCTTTATTAGGTAAAAAATAGACTTTGAGTGCTGGATTGTACATGCAAACATATCAAAATCTGACAAGTATAGAACAATACCACTGGTAACAAATAAAAAAAAATCAAGAATATATGGCAAAGGCCTTTAATCTCAAGTATTCAGCTGTTGCAAAGTGACATCAAATTGGCCACAGCACAGAGTAAAATGTCTCTTTTTCCTCAATGTGGCTTCAAACTCCACATAAACACTTTAAATACACGGTGCTGTTTAAGCTGCACAATCATATCCGGCTACCTGTAAAGCAGGAAGCAACAATAAAAGTAATACAAATAGGAATTCATAGTAAGGCACAGAACTACGCATGTCATCACAGCCACACGCAATGTTTGTGTAATAAATCACAAGCATCGAGTTATTGGTTGTGCCTATGCAATGCCATCTATTTGTGCGTAACTGTAGGAACACTCATCACTTGATGTGATGTGTCTTTTGTGGTTTTCGTCATCACTTTAAGGCTTCGGAAATTAGTTATTTAAGCTTATCATTTTACCAGAAGCTCTCCAGTTGGAGTCAGAAATAAAAAAACAGCTTATAAAGAGTGTGTGTGCAGCATCAAATTCCAAGCTTGTTCTCCTGATAAACCTCCTCTGATCTCCATGCTCTGCCTCGGGGGGAAAAAATGTCCCGCAGGCAACAGACAGAAATAGCAAACATCCATATATCAACTGAGCCATCTTTTGACCTCGACTCCAATATCCTCAGTGTTTGTTTACAATTCTTCTTGTTCATCTGCAACCTCCCTCCCTCCCATTCTTCTTCACTCCGACCGGCTTGGGAAGCTGTAGTGCTGGATGTCTCCTCGCGCCTTCTCATCAAACCCTGGCAAAGGCTGCCCGTATTTGTCCACGCACCAACAGAAGCCACGCTTCCTGCCCTTGGATGGACGGCACTGGAAGTACACAAGGATACAAGCTGACGACGGATGAGGGCGATAGCGCAGACAAATGAAATTAAAACAATCCGCTGAATGAGTGGTATTTTAAGCAACGAGGCCACTTTTGTCAATGAAGCACAACTGTGCATTTAAGAGGCATTAATGGTTAGATTGTGCTGAGTTGACGAAGTCTTGGCCATCCGACATGCTGTGGTATTTTGAGCTGCTTTTTACGGTCTACCTCCAGTTACAGACACACATATAGGGAACTTTAAGGTAAACAGAAACCTGGTAAAATATTTACTTAGTCCCATTTGTGAGCAACTGTGAACCAAGATCTATTTTCAGAAGCTGGTGGCCAGAACGAATCATCTGTTGCTGATTATACCCCACAGCTCCAAATTATGGGTACTACAAATGACTTACAGAGTCTGTGGAGCTACCCAAGGGCTGTTATTTTACTGCCAATTTTACTAAAGGTCAGCCTCCACTTCAGTAAAACATGCAGCCATTCATTTCAAGAGCTAAGGCACCACCGCTCCACGGAGGGGTTAGGGCTGATCAGGAGGAAGGACATCCCTATTTAGCACAATCCTTCAGACAAGAGTTATTAGAGAGGACGATGGAAATCACACTCGTATGAGATCTCGACAACAAATCTCGTACAATGAGTAAATCTTTGAATATCATTATGCGTTTGGATTTTTTTTAAAGTCTGAATTTGTAAAAGGAGAATTAAAAACCCAAATAGTTCAAACCATGATGGCAATTTACCAACATAAAATCCTAATTCAAGCTCATTTTCCATCCTTTATAAAAAAAGATTGTTGTGCCTTTTTTAATCAAATTCACGCACATGTCAAAAATTAAACGGCAGGCTTTTGGTGCCTTGAGCCAGACGTGATAAATGAGTCTGGTGTTGCAGTGCTGCTAATACGATGATTGCAGGTCAAACAGGGGGGGTTTGATATGCAATAAGATGAACAATCTCTGTGATTCAGTTGAGCGGGAGCCCCGAGCGCTCTCATGTGAATGCGTCAGAACCACTCATTTATTACAACCCAATCGTGGGTGAACCATGTTGAGGTGGGGATGGCTGCAGCTCTATTTCTGTGTCTGCCGCTCAAAAGTCCAGCAATTATGGGGCGAGCTCATGGGGTGCCAGCGGCCACCTTGACGTCTGTCTCCCTGGGAGGGGAGGCAAAGCAGCCGCCGTCCCAGCCTTCAGCGCTGCTGGGGTTTGGCCCCTGTGGTTCCTGTTTCCAGAGCCAGTGGCTTAGGTCTGCCTCACTGGTGCGGTGCAGTGACAAAGCTTTAATAACTACTGATGAATACATGAGACAGCAACAAAGCTGTAATTGGATTGCAGGAGCCCTAATGTTTGAGTCGCTGGCTTGGGCATTCATTGTCAATTCATTGAATAGCAATGCAAGAATAAGCTTTCGTCATACCTGTTTTTTCTTATAAAATCCCTTCTTGTCGCAGTTTGGTATGCGGAAACCTCTGGGGTTGAGGATGTTGCTTATTTTCAGGCTGCTGAGAATGTTCTCAATCTCTCTTCGACAGGGTCCCTATAGAAAAAGGAGTAAACGCATAATCTAATTTCACATTTGCATGTCTAAAGCGCCAACATTGAGAAATACGACTGCAGGCCATAGCACCGCTGGTTTCATTCAGCGTCATTTTGACATTTACTGTGAGGAAGCTAAAGCTGCCTCACGCTGCAGAACACACTGCCCTGCTGTAATACCTTAATAATGATGGCGGCGATATGAAAGAGGTGGCGGATCAGGAATCATTTCATCCAACTTGCAGAGGCTTAACCGTTTGCATAGCTGCTTAAAAGTCTTAACACAATGGATGGGGAACAAATTGAACTCAACCGGCTCAAAGATGGAGCCAAAGGGCTCGTCCTCGAGTCCAAGTACTCCGCTCACTAATCACAGTAGCCAGGCAAAGCCCATTACTAGAGTGTGCTCACTTCTCAGGCCAAAGACAGATCAAAATAGCAGCAGTGCTTCCCAACAGGCACTCGCATCAGCCAATCCATCATCCGCTGGCTCTCAGTGCACCCGGCACGCGGACGCCTTGCGGCCAACCAACCGCCTGACCCAGGTCAGCCGCAGGGCCGTGGTACACGCTCGCTGCCATGTCACTCTACTGCACCAAGGTCCCTGCCAATCGTCACCGCCGCTATCCAAAACATTTCATCACCCACAAGCGGGAGGAAAAACACCAAAACACAGAGAAGAGGAGAAAAACATTCCTTTTGTGTGTTTGGATGACATAAAAATGTTTTGCGGTACTCACATATTCAGGCTCCTGTTTGGTTTCGAGAGCAAAGTTTTGTTGGTCTGTGATGAGTGGTCCGGGGAGATCCTCCGTTTGAAAGCTCTGGGTTTTCTTCTGCGGTTCCTGCCTGAGGACGTCTGACTTTGTGGAGGAGAAGTAGGGGGGATATGGAGGTCTAAGTGGTCCAGCATGACTGTTGTATGAAGTTTGAAGACTTGAGTCAGTGGAATTCTGCTCCTTGTCCTGAGTCTCTGTATGCTCTGCTGGAAATTTACAACAGTTGTTACCCAAAACATAAGGATTTTCACAGTTTAAGACATAATCTTTCTTTTTTTTTAGATAACTTGTGAAATATTATCAAACGTTATGAAGAAAACAAACAATACCACAAATTATTAAATATTTTACCCCGTGTCTCTGAGGACTAAAATCTAAAATTCACTATATTTGATGTGGTTCACAGTTGCCTTAAAGAAGGGGTCTGCAACCTGCAGCTCTTTGGTCCCGCTGCTGTGGCATTGACCGAAACCAATAATCAATTTAACCACTTTACATGGGATCAATTTATGCCATTTTAACTTCCGAGTGGGATACTGAATTATATTTTCCATAAATAAAAAGACTCGCATAGACATGCAAATTTTAGTGTTGACATTTTCATCAAAAGTGGCATAAACTAGTATTTTCATTCTTTGCATGAATATGGTCTTTACTGGGCGGCTGTGGATGAGTGGTTAGAGCAGTCATCCTCCAATGCAAGAGTTGGGGGTTCAATTCCACCAGCAGCCACGTGCTGAAGTGTCCCTGGGCAAGACACTGAACCCCTCATTGTCTCCTATGTGTGTCCCATCAGCAATCACAATGTGATCTAAAGCACTGTAGATAGTAGAGTGCTGTATGAATGGGTAAGGACACATATTGTAGTGTAAATGAGTAGCTTGATAAGATAGAAAGGTGCTATATAAGTACAGTCCATACCATTTATGTTTTGTCCCAAAATGTGAAAAATGTCTTCAAATGTTAAAATTAATTATTTATCATTGGCCCAAAAACAAAACTCCAATGAACTCACAGTGGCCCATGAGCCACTAGTTGGTAATCACATGTGGGTTTTGCTGCTCTGAACACCTTTTATTTAATGAGCAAAGGGGCAAAAATGGGTCTTTTTATTAAAAAAGTTGCAGACTCCCTGCACCTGAACAGGTCTAAAGACTAAAAAAGGACTTGACTGAAGGTCCAGCTGACACGTTAAGGAAAGCCCCTTTGTCCATGAAACTCCATGCACGATTCATAAAACATAAATGCAAACTTCCCGACGGACGCATGTCCAAAGTGCAAACCCTACCTGGCAACTCGTTGACGGGAGGTGTGGGTCTGGCCGCGGCTCTCCTGCTCGTGGCGTTGTTCATGCACACCCCGCGCCCCTCGATCAGCGCCTGCAGGGGCTTGGTCTCACCTGGCTGCGGCTGGCAGGTGAGTCCGGGGCCGCATCTGCCGGTGTACACTCCGCACGGCTGGCCGAAGCTGAGCGCGCACGTCAGGCAGCAGCCGCAGCCGGGCTCGCGCACCCTCTCTGCGCAGTCCCGGGGCAGCGGCTTGCAGAGGAGGCGCGCCGCCGCGTCGCAGGGCTCGCACCTGACCACCGCTCCTCCGAGCGCACCTGACCTGCGGCCGAGCCATGCCACGAGGAGAGCCGCGCACAGTGCCACGCAACGAGACGCCATCACAGTCCGGGAGAGGAGAGGAGGAGCTGTGGAGAGTTTCCACTGGTCAGCTTCTCATTCACACACACACGCACAGCCCGCGGACCAAACATCTCAATATATAGTGAGTGAAGTCACACCCCCAGTGGCTCGTGCATGTGCTTTGATGAATTATGAACTCCCCTAATTCTGTGCAAATTGGGTTGGAGTTAAGCTGCAACTTCAAACGTGATCTGTTTTGATTTGGAGTGTCCTTATTTACCTGAGATAATCATTTTCCACCAAAACTTCAATTCTGAGGATCATTTATTGAGGACTTCAAGTACTTGGGGACGTCCACTGTCCAGGAAAATGGGAAATGTGGTAAAGAGGTGAAAAAGAGAGTCCAGGCAGGATGGAGTGGATGGAGAAAAGTTTCAGGAGTGATTTGTGACAAAAAGGTGTCAGCAAAGGTCAAAGGAAAAGTTTACAAGACAGTGGTGAGACCAGCTATGTTGTATGGTCTGGAGACAGTGTCATTGACAAAAAGACAGGAGAAAGAACTGGAAGTAGCAGAAATGAAGATGCTGAGGTTCTCCTTAGGAGTGACAAGGATGGATAAGATCAGGAATGAGATCATCAGAGGTACAGCACATGTTAAACAACTGGGAGATAAAGTTAGGGAGGCCAGACTGAGATGGTTTGGACATGTCCAGAGGAGGGACAGTGGGTATATTGGTAGAAGGATGTTAGAAATGCAGCTGCCAGGAAAAAGACAAAGAGGAGATATATGGATGCAGTTAGAGAGGACATGAAGGTAGTTGGAGTGAGGACAGAGGATGCAGAGGACAGAGTGAGGTGGAGGAGGATGACTCGCTGTGGCGACCCCTGAAAAGGGAAAAGCCGAAAGAAGAAGAAGAAGAAGATTTATTGACCAAGCATCACCCCCCCCCCCACACACACACACACACATTTAAGTGACACATAACGTGTCCTCTTCTGTGTCTATAGCAGCCTTAAAATAATCAACCATGCTCAATGTCTTGATGGCTCTGTGTCATTTTAGGGTCATTCGATATTGCACATGTGACCTCATTTTTTATGAAAGCCTGTTTCAGGTGTGTTGCTGATGTTGATTAGATTTTCAAAAGATAGAACTATTTTTGTACTTCATAAAGTAGGAAACAAATTGACTTTATCAAGTACAAATATCTTTATTGTCATTCGCATCACATGTGGTTCATGAGGTGGAATGGAAATTGTCTCCAAGGTCCCCGTTACACCCCAAAATAGTAAATTTAATATAACAAGAAACACTATACAGTACAAGGATCTAAGATATACGCTAAAGTGTAAAACAATATATTAAACAGCAGCCCAAACATGAGACTGTAGAATGCAGCATGAAATCAGCAACATGGATTATCAGCAGCACAGATAAATCACATATCACCAGTTAAATTGGCATCACAGTGATTTTTTTCTTACAGTGATTATCCTGGCTACAGGGTAGAAGCTGTTCCTCGGTCGAGTGATTCTACAATTAATGCTCCTCAACCTCCTGTCTGGGGAGCAGGGCAGTGTGTGCTGGGTGAGTGGGGTCCTTCATGATGCAGGTGGCCCTCTTCCTGCATCTGGAGGTGTAGATGTCTGTGATATCTGTGGGGCGGCCGTGGCGTAGTGGTAATGGCAGTCGTCCCCCGATCGGAAGGTTGGAGGTTCGAATCCCGGTTCCCCACACCATGTGTTGTTGTGTCCCTGAGCAAGACACTTAACCCCGAGTTGCTCCCGGTAGGACTGTAAAGGCGCCTTGCATGGCAGTCTGCCGCTACCGGTGTATGAATGCGTGTATGAATGGGTGGATGGTTGGTATTGTAAAGCACTTTGGGGCTCCTCACAGGGGGCTAGAAAGCGCTATATAAAGAAGCTCCATTTACCTTTAGTGGGGAGGCTGACTCCAACAGACTTCTGTGCAGCCTTCACCACTCTCTGCAAAGGGTACCTTTCTGCAGCTGTGCAGAAAGTTAATAAAACCTAACATTCAATATTTCAGTAATGGTAGAAATGCCAACAGCTCAGGCAATAAATCCTTCATTTGCCTTTCATTTTGCCAACTTATTGCACAACCGTAATTAGAAAAATGTCTGCTGTACAAGTTGGAACCACTTGGAATCCATAATTTCCTTATGGCATCTGATTTTACACTTCAACCAACAGTGAGGAGTGTGACAGTTAATTTTTGTGCCCACATTATAAACTAATTATAATTAAGGTGATATATACCATGATTTTCTTTTTGCAAATGATGTGTACCTACTGAGGCACATTCAAAATCATTCTTGCTTAAGGTGCTTTCATATTGGCTTTATTTATCAAAAGATTAAAGTTTCCATACAGTTTGGAGTCTAAACAAAGTGGAAGTTAGAGACCCTGCTGTTGGTTATGATACACTAAAGTCAAGGTCCTAAGATGATCTGAGGAAATGAAATGTAAAACATATTGCTATTTGCATATTTTTTAATCAACAAGGAATAAAAATAGCATGGATCATAATTATAACTGAAACTGCATCACTCTTGTTTCTTATTTTTAGGCTACAGTGCTAACAACCATACCACAGTGCCAATTTGCTAATCCTCTGACCTGGATTGTTTTTATATTACAGGAACAACATTAAAGCTGCACTATGTAACTTTGTAGTGCAGTCTGTAACTTTTCTAACAATATATTTTTAACATATTTCTTCACTCTGTCACTATCTACTGACAGACTGATGTTAGACAAAGTAATCTCTGAAAAAAACTATAGTCCCCTTGCTTCTCTATCAGCATTTATAAAAACACTAAAAACACAGAGTGACCCGCCGTTAACCAGCCAATAAAAACAGAGCTTGAATTTGAATCAGCCAATAAAAACAGAGCTTGAATTTGAATTTCAGCAGAGCAAGGGGGGCAGAGCCATATATGGCTCTGAGGGGGAGGGATCAGAATGCTTTGCCTGTTGAAAATATTTCTAAGTTCTGTGCCCTACAGAAAGTTACACATAGCACCTTTAAAGTTTAATATTGTAAAAAATATATATATATATTTATTTTTTATGTATGCTCCTTCCAAATTTGGTTTCAGTAAAGTAACACCAGTCTCATCACTGAAACCACTGAATAGCCAGCATGTCTGCAGGACAGTTTAAGCTACTTTGTTTTTTCCTTCTGTGAAAGTTAAAAAGTTAAAAAGTCCAACAGTTGAAGTTTAATCCTTTTAAATGTTTTACAGTGTAAACAAAATTGTAAGAACAATATGCAAAAAAACAGAAAGGTCAAAAACTTACATGGTTTGATGCATGTTGAAAACAAACAAAACTACAATACATCAAAACTCTATTGCACATATAAAAGAAATATAATTAAGGTCCAGAAAGAAAGAAAAAAATCCTGCATTCAGGCTTTTTTTAAAAGAATGGATACAAAGTGGAAATTTTACTTTTAGACCTTTTTATTGATAACTAAATCAGTTAAAACTCTGGTTTGCGACGCAGATGCAGAAGTGTGTATGCAGCAAACACCAAGCTGACAACAACAAACAAGTTATACATTTGCATTGCACTAATAAAAATGAATATTTGAGCAAGGTTATGCTCCTACGTTTCATGAAATGTATGTCTTATTCCAGCAAGACAATCCTGAATCCCATTCTGCAGGTACTTGTAATAGTTTTGCTAGTCAGACATTTGCCTCTGAACTTGTTAGGATGTGTGACAACTGGACCAGTTCTGCTCTTTTGTCAGCACACAATGTCCCAAAGGCTTCACCAGGAAAAACAGTGCCAAGGCTTAAGTGAAAAGTCACTTTGTTCTTTTTCTGTGAAGTCGGTGTCCAATCTGTTGCAAACGAGCCCTGGCATGCTGCCATCTGCTAACAGACAGGTCTACAGCAGAGCAGTGCCATTGGAATGCCAAACATTTGTTTCATATGTTGGGGAAAAAAAATAAAGAAAAATGGATTGCTCATTTTCCTCTTTTTCCTGCATTCTTAGCTCTTAGGAAGGGGCTCTGTTAGCCACCAGTGCATTTTCAGCATAGCATAAGAGAGCAGGAATAATGGACTGCAGGAATGCTGTCCTGCAGAGCAGCCACTCAATAAAAAGGGAGTGTGAAGAATGTGCTTTTACACACACACACACACAGGATATTACTGTACGTGTGTTTAACATAACCTCCTGTCAAAGGCTGCGCGGGCCAACAGCAACAGCTTGTCCAGTCTTAATCTGAGGCAATTTTCCACTGCTTTAAGATGATTTGGGTAAATCAAAAGCCTTGTGAGAGGACTGCTTTGGCTCCAGGAGCCAGACTGAAGCTCTCTGTAGAATATTGTAAAGTGGCCTTTTGCTAAATATACTTTGTAAACCAGCTACTTAATGGCTGCGTCTGGAAGGGTTGCATGCTCTGAATTTGAACTTAAATCTTGCAAAACCATAGATTGTTTTTAATTTCAATATTACGACTCACTTCCAAGAGGCTAAGGCCTTACAGCTTTAAGAAATGTCTATAAATCTGTCCATTTTAAACATATTGTGCAAAAATTTGGAGTGGAAGTAGCTGAGAATCATTCCCAACGCATATTTTAAGTGCTACTTAAAGGTGCTATATGTAACTTTTCTAAAAAAGTATATTTTTAACACATTTCTTCACTCTGTCACTATCTCCTGACAGACTGATGTTAGACAGGTAATCTCTGAAAAAAACTAAAAAAAAATATTGTCCCCTTGCTTCTCCAGGTGGTAAATAAGCATTTCTAAAAAGCAAAAGTGACCCGCCGTTAACCAGCCAATAAAAACAGAGTTTGTAACCAGCCAATAAAAACAGAGCTTGAATTTGAATCAGCCAATAAAAACAGAGCTTGAATTTGAATCAGCCAATAAAAACAGAGCTTGAATTTGAATTTCAGCAGACCACGGGGGGGCAGAGCCATATATGGCTCTGAGGGGGAGGGAGCAGAATGCTTTCCCTGTTGAAAATATTTCTAAGTTTTGCGTGCTACAGAAAGTTACATATAGCACCTTTAATGTACAAGAGCTGTGTTTAGAACTTTAACATTAACTGTTGGACTCAAAAAGATCTTTATTATTTAGTTTCTTTACCAGGTTTTTATTGTTAAAGTTGTTCAATTATATTAAAGGCTTTAAAATATACATTTTGCCAAGGATTTAGACTAAAACCGAAACATTGACTGGTTTTAGTTGTGCGTTTTATTCACTCATTCTTTATTTATACTGTACAGGTTAGTCTAATTTAGAGAAGACTAATATGACAGTGAGAGAACTGAAGAGAGGAGGCAGGAATATAAGGAGATGCAATGTAGAGCAAAGAGGGAGGAAGCAAAGCAGAAAGCATACAGTATGATGAGTTGTATGAGAGGCTTGGCATTAAAGAGGGCAAGAAGGACTTGTACAATTGGTGAGGCAGAGGGATCAGGCTGGAAAGGATGTGCATCAGTTTAGGCTTGTTAACTACAGGAAGGATAATGTTCTAACAAGTGAGGACAGTGTGATGAGAAGATGGAAGGAGTACTTTGAGGAGCTGATGAATGAAGAGAATGAAAGAGAAAAAAGAGTAGATGTCATAGAAACTGTGGACCAGGAAGTGGGAAAGATTAGTGAGGGTGAAGTCTGGAAAGCTCTGAAAAGAATGAAGAAGGGAAGGCAGTAGGACCTGATGACATACCAGTGGAGGTTTGGAAATGTCTTGGAGAGGTGGCAGTGAGGTTTTTGACTCAAATATTTAATGGAATATTTGAGGGTGAGAAAATGCCTGAAGAATGGAGAAGAAGTGTGCTGGTTCCCATTTTTAAGAACAAGGGTGATGTACAGAGTTGTAGCAACTACAGGGGAATTAAGTTGATGAGTCACACAATGAAG
>JBBPBX010020292.1:22482-43526 GCA_038048925.1 Garcialebias charrua | reverse complement strand
TCAAAATTCTGGCAAAGAAAAAATATGGATGTTCATCGTTTCTCTGCAAGACATTTCGGGCAGCTGAGTAGTCACCACACAATGAGAAAGATTTTTCCTCTGTGCAAGGTGCAGGGGGAGCAAGTTCATGGCTCCGGGGTTCCTCTTGGTACCCTCTGATGTATGGGTCTTCTAGAGGCACATACTGTATGAGCCTTGGACGCGTACCGTCTTGAACTTCCATCTTTAACTTGATTTTTTGTGAAAATCAATAAGACAGTTCGAATTTTAATGTGTGCAAATAAATCTTCACTTTTAATGCAGCACTGAGTCAATCAAACTAATCAGCTGTCTGGTTTAAGTGTTTCACTGTGTAATAAGTATTTCTATTCATAGGTACCTTCTTCAGGTTTTACCCTCAAATGAATTGTAAAAGTTAAATGCCTTTTTGCAGTGTTAACTTTAAAATATAACTTATTTTTCAACAACAGTTACTAACTAACCCAAGCATGACGTCCGTTTTACTTACTCAAACACTATTTAAAAGATTCGAAATAAATACATTGTTCACACTAAAATGTACCCAGAATGCTGCTCCATTATGCCTTAAAAAGATGTATTGCAGTTTGGCTAAACTGTTTTGCTGTATTTTGACAGTTATCAGGAGTGAAAAATGGATTACCTGTTTATTTTAAATATTTTTTATTTAAAATAAACTGGAGGTGTTTGTGTGCTTAGCATAACATGACAGATGGCATTCCAAATAAAAATCAGTGACTTTTATCAATTTGTTGTCTGTTGACATCCTCAAAGTTGTTCTGCTATCTTTGTTTTGATTTTTTGTGAAAATCAAGTCAGCAGATGCTTTCTGTTTATTTTAAATTTTGTATTTAAAATAAACTGGAGTCATTAATTTTACACAGAAAAACGTTAAAAATGCAATTTTTAACTAAAAGTGTACAGTGTACACCAATTCTGTTTAAAATTCAGAGATGTGAAGAGCTTAATGTGGAAATTCTCTGTTCTCCATCATTTTTTTTCTTTTTATTTAATTTGAAAATCAAATAAAAAATGCCTTTTTGAGTGTTATTTTAAATATCTTCAGTATTTAAAATGAGCACAAATTGTGTGTCTGTACCTCTGTTATACTAAAATTTGTATTTAGAATAAACAGGAGTTTTTGTTTGTGTACAGAACAATTTTAAAGCTGGTAATTTTCACCATAAAAAATGCTGACTTTATGAGGTGTTGAGAGAAAACTCATCTATTAACGTCCAGCAGGGGGCAGCGTCGAGTATGTTATCACGAAGCGACTGAGTTTAAATCAGTACATGGAAAGAAAACAACCTATTAGGGTTAGTTTTCAGTAAGAACGTGATAATTGCTCGAACCGCGTTCTTGTCAGAGACAAGTTTATGTTGCTAGACAGTGTTGATGGCTTCAGATGAGTGTTTAAGTGTGTGTTCGTGTGTGAACGAGTGTGAACCAGCGAGTGTGACCTGTCACTCAAAGTGCGGCACCTGGAAGTGACGACAAAAATGGGCGGGCCAACGCAGCGTGCGTAGCGCGTCACCAGCTTCAGTGCTTGCGAGGCGGAGCTCGCTACAACATACGTGGCGTCAACAAATCAATCACAGCGTCAGTAGTTCATTCTACAAGCATACATGGCGAATGTAGATCCTTACCTTCGACCAATGTCGTGCCGGAAATGACGACAAAGTGGGCTGGTCGCAACGGCGTGCGACGTGATTGACAGCTCACAACAGCGAATCAGCGTTCGCCACAAGAGTGATTGACAGCACACAACAGCGAATCAGCGTTCGCTACAAGAGTGATTCACAGCACACAGCACTCGTATCATCCAATCACAGCTCATAAACGGACATGAGACACGTCTTCTTAACGTTAGCTTGCACAGCAGACCACAACTTTATAGACTCTTAAAACAACTCAAACGCTACAATTTAACTTCCCAAAATTCTGAAACATGCGGCGCGCACATCTAGACAGGCAAACTTAGTTACGCTCAGTAACACAGCACTGCAGCTGTTTGAACAAACACGGACTCACTCGGAGCGCGTTCAGGTCGGTTCCGTCCACTTTAAAGGAGCAGAATTCGGGTTTCAGAACCACTAACCGACACGTTCTAACAGTATATGCTGCTTCGACCTTCTTTAAAATGTAAAAATACCACAACAGCAATCTTGTAGATGTTAAATTAGCTTCCAGGGCAGGCAGTTTGACTCGGCGATCAAACAACAAAGTTCTGTACCGGAGTGTGTGCTTGAACTGGGTCGAAGCCGAACCAGAACTCCCACAGACCACGGCTGACAAAAACTTCACCTGAATGCTTCCAACAGCGCTTGCAGTGTTGAAACGAATAACAATCCCTCAGCCTCAAATGATAAAAACACGCAGAATCTGCCTGCTTTGAACACTTCCAGCCAAAATTATTATCCTCAGAGTTTAAAACTTGGATCCTTTTATGCAAACATGACGTTACAAGTTCATGACTGAGACCACAGATTTATCAATAAACTTTTAGAAGCCGATACGAGGCCACCAGATGTAAAGGGGTTAAAGGGGGGGTCAGTTTAATACTGACCTCCTTTTTACCTTAATTAATTTACTTATTCAGATTGAATAGTAAATTCACGGATTCTCTTCTTTTTCAGTTTACCCAATATTTCTGTGATCTTTATGATGGATAAATAAACAGAGCCATTAAGTGACAATGGACACGTTAACTTAGTTTGATATGTCAAAGAGACACTATCATTTATTTAAAATAAATCAACTAAATTAACACCATTACACTTGATTGACATGATTTCACTTTCTTTCAATTTAAATACGTCAGCACACTTAAATTCAACACAACAGACATAAATATTGGATGTTAACATATTTAGTCTGTGGGCTCTTTTAGCTTAAAAATATAGTTTCCAGCTTAGATAGAGAGGGGAAAGAGTAGGAGGAATAAGAGGTTGGAGAGATTAAGTTATTTATCTCGAGTGTAACCAGAGATGACACTTTCCATCCGACTTCGGCTAAATCCCAGGTACGTTTGTAAACAGCTTTACCTTTTGACGATGCGTCTGATAAAGATATTACCAGCCTCCCAGGTGCACAGAGTCCTTCCGGCCCTCGTACGTCTGAACTGGTCGTTTACTTCCAACGTCTCCTCGGATCCGCGTCAGCCGTCAGAAACATGTGGCAGCTTCTGGCCTCTGACTTCAAGATAAACTTATTCCAGGAGGGAATAAACAAAGTTTTAGAGCTCGGCTTGTTCGAAGTAGACTCATAACAGCCTGTTATCAGTCCTTAGCTGAAGACGCCGGTCGTTAGCTCTTGACCACACGTGTCCAGCTCTTGGGAAAGTTCACATCTCTTTGGAAGTTCCCAGCAACTCTCTGGCGCGTTCTCGCACAGTTTAGAACTTAAAGAGCAGGCACAAAGAGAGGAGTTCACTTGTCTTATCAGAACCCAAGGTTACAGCAGCAGAGGGAAATTGTTTAGGAAAAGACAGAGCAGCTGGAGCCTTGTTCATGAAAAACAACGGATTAAACTGTCTTCTTATTTCTAAACAAAACAGTCGGGTCTCTGTGACCCGATATTTCCCTTTAACACAGCAGTGAACACAGTTTAACTCTCACAGAATAACACAGCTTAAAAGCACACATCATGAAAATGACAAAAGTTATTCTTTTGATCACATTAGGATAAAATCAAAGATAGAAATAGTCTCTTTTGGTGACTATATTTATCAGATTATAGCTAAATGAATGATTTTGTAGTAAATGTCTTGCTTTACTGAGAGGTCAGTAAAGGTCATCACTGGACAGTTCAAAGACCCTAATTTGACCCTAATTTGACCCTGGGTAGGTCCATTACAGATTCATAACTGGCTGTGATTATCATACCCACCACTGCACCCTGTATTCACTGGTTAACTGGACATCATTAACTTCACGCAGACTCTTCCATTGGAACATGTTCATCTTTAAACCACTTCTTGGTCTGCTGCCTTCATACATCTCCTCCTACATGTCTTTGTGTGAGTGCAGCTACAGCGTGCGCTCTCAGGACATGATCACCTGCAGTGTTCCGTCAGTGAGAACTGAACTTGGCAAAAGGGCCTTCTCCTACTCCGCTCATGCTTCATGGAATATCTTACAAAAAGATCTGAAGCTCTCAGCCTTGACCTCTCTAAATGGCTTTAAGAATCTGTTGGAATCCTGGCAAAACCCAATGCTGACATGTTCCTGTTTTTGATTTTCTACATCTACCTTATAATCTGTCTGTTTTGCTACTTTGATATCTTTGTTTTAACTTGTTAAAAAAAAATCTGTATTTCTCTCTTAAGTTTGTCTATTGTTGATTGTTTAAGGAAATGCTACCGTTATTGTTGTCATCATTCTTTAGTTTGTAGACAGGTTTCTCTTGTAAATGAGTCCTCGAGGCTCAATGAGATTAACCTGCCTAAATAAAGGTTGAATGAAAAAAAAAAAAAGGTTGAATCATGAATGAAATTTTTTTTTTACGCCGGATGCCCTTCCTGACACAACCACAGACCACTAAGCTACCACAGCCCTCTGGGTGGAGCAGAGAGCTGATATCTAGGGTTCCTGGGGGAGCAGATGGTGGGGGTTAAGAGTCTTGTTCAAG
This sequence comes from Garcialebias charrua, assembly GCA_038048925.1. Taxonomy (NCBI): domain Eukaryota; kingdom Metazoa; phylum Chordata; class Actinopteri; order Cyprinodontiformes; family Rivulidae; genus Garcialebias; species Garcialebias charrua. The sequence continues at coordinate 38,879 of JBBPBX010020292.1, read as the reverse complement.
GGCCCAGAGTGGGGCAGATGAAGGTGGAGACAAGTGTGACTGCTTCACTTATCCCACCCACATTTTTGATGTTGTCGGTACCGGGGCTTGAACCGGCGCTGTTCCGATCACGAGCGCACCTTCTTAACCTCTGCGCCACCACTCCAATTCAGATTTTTTTGATAAACGATAATATTGTTTGAAATTTGACAATAATTAATCATTCTTGCCACATTTAAGAAGAAATTTTAATTTGTTTTGTGTGTTGTACTTTTTTTGATCACCAGATGGCAATATAAGACTGTTTGAACCGAAGGATGGATAGTGAGGGAGCGAGCAGCACGTCACTTTAAAAAAATGGGAGTGAGGTCCCTTGACGTATGGCGGACGCTCAGTGTGGTTTGAGTGCTTTAACATAGCATTTGTCACACAAAGCTTTTAATAAATAAAAAAATCAGTAAACATGTTCTCAGCTTCTTTTTGCAGAGAAAAACAACATGTTACACAAAGGCATGGGTTTCAGCTGTGAATTTTGGAGCTTCAACAAGACAGAGGTTTTTTTCCTGAGGTTGGCTTGTTAGCTTAGCTTCTCAGCTTAGCTGCTTTTAACGATCCAAAAACGTGATTTTGGATGGTTAAAATGGATTTTAAAGAGAAAAGAGAAAGGGAGGAGTCAGTGAAGAGCACCGAAGTTGAGCCTTTTGTCATCCAGTGTCTTCAGTAGAAAGAGAGAGACACAAATAAACAATAAAGCCGATAAACAAAAATTAGATTGATAATTTTTATTAATCATGCAATTAAGTGATTTATTGTTTATTGCAACAGGCCTACTCATGAGGGAGTTTTTCCTTTCCACTGTCACCTTTGTGCTTGCTCAAGATGAGAGTTCTGCAATGGTTTTAAATTTAAAGCAGTCTGCAGCACCTCGGATAAACATCGCTAATTTTGTATTTATTTATGTACAGTATATGAATGTTTCTGTTCAACACCCTGAGATGATTTCTTTAGTGGCTTGGCGCTATAAAACTGAATTGAACTGAAATTGAATTGTTACCAAATAATCACTTGAACTACTTTTAAATTTCAATGAAACTTTTAGGAAATGATTAATAGATATAGTCCCCGATTTACGAGCGAGATCCGTTACAACGAGGCGCTCGTAAACCGGAAATCTCGTAATTTGGAACGGCCGCCACGCTTCTCGTAAGTCCGGAAATTCGCTCGTAAATTGGAACGGTTTTGCTAGCGCGACTACAAACACTCGTTTTTCATCGAAAAACTGCTTATGAGTGCATAAAAATGATCGGAAACGTGTGTCCACATGTTTAGCTAACGAACTGTGGTGAAAAAACACAGGAAAACTCAGTATTTTTTGCGTTTTTTCCAATAATTCGCCAGCTCGTAAGTCTGGAACCTCGTAGATCAGAGCGCTCGTAAATCGGGGACTACCTGTATAATCAAAAAAGGCGTTCAATACAGGATCAACTGGACTTTATTTGTTGCAGAAAACGTTTCGACTTCTGTCCAGAAGTCTTTTTCAATTTGCCTTTTTTGATTTCATCATGTCCTGGACGACTGAGAATCTTCACCAGCATATTAATAGATATACATTTACAACTGAATAACATTTGGAGCCAACCCCATTCAAAAGACTGCCACAGCTAACTCAACGTAGAAATCAACAATATTACTATGATCATATACTGTAAATATGGCTACAGTTCAGTCTCTTCTATATACTGTATAGTATGGTAACATTTGGCATGGCTGTAGCACAGAGATATTTACTACAAATATTTCAAAAACTACCGGTATTCACTGTCAAAAATATTTGCCTAAAATGTTTGCATCAACTGTTAGATTCAAACCTGTTAGCCTGTTAGCTAAATATGCCATAAGGGTCATTCCACCGAATGGGTGCCTTTTACGTCCCCCTGAAATTATATTTATAAATGTGTATAAAAATTAGCTGTGAAACATATTTTCTTATTGAATAAAATGTCCTGCATGTGATCCAATTGCAAATTTAAGATATATGATAAAGATGATAATTAAAAACTACCAAGAATACTGAAGAAACAGCTTTTGTCACCTGTCCCCACTCCATAACCTTACACTTTACAATAAAACATGATAAATAAAATCCTAAAGAACTGTTAATTTTTTGGGGGGGCTGTGTGACTGCTAATCCCATTTATGGTTTACATATATTTTTTTCAAAATAAATATATTTTATTTTTGTTAAAATACATATTTTAGTTGTGTCCCTTGGTTTTCACTCAGTCCTGTTACCATAACACATTAGCCCATTTGAAAGATTTGGAACGTTCCAGAAGTAACATGGTCAACATGAAGTTTCATCAGTTTGATCTTCTAAAAGTCATGGGAAGACCAAAAGTAAGTCATTTCATTTATTTTTCTGTAAATTTGATAATGTTTCAACTATGGCTGAAAGGGTCAATCTCAACACACTCTCCTGTTACCTAAATTATATCTTAGTTTTCATTTGTTCATTAAAAACAAACAAATTTTATGTAAATCACTAGAATGTGCTCAGTTGCTTCATGCTATTAGCAAGGATGCCATGTGGCTATATTTCATGTATTTGCTAACTTTATGCTAAAAACTCAGTCCTGTTACTCTCAGTCCTGTTACTGATATACTCAGTCCTGTTACTTTTACAAGAGTAACAGGACTGAGTATATCAGTAAGAGGACTGAGTGATTTGCAAATATTAATCAGTATTACACTATTTATCTGATTGTTAAGTTGTATTGTTGAAATAAGTATTTGTTGAGCTATATGTTCAGTTTAATGATATTAATAAATACTGACAGGGAGCCAAGCCATCACTCAAGACATAAGGGCCCACCAGCAATCTGGCAGCACTTGTCACCAGTTCTCGATTACATCCAGGAGGCACATCCAGAGGTCTCCACAATCAATGTTTGCCGTGATGGCCCATGATCTCAGTATGGACAGAGAGGACATTTTTTCATGTTTTCTACTGAGCTGTTCAAACGAGGATTCACTGCTGGAACATGGAACTTCTTTGAGGCAAGCCACGGAAAGGGTGCACCGGGTGATGTGGGAGGTGCCCTTAAAAGCAAAGCTGACAGTCTGGTGAGCAAAGGGACAGACATCCCTGATGCTGCAGAACTGTTTGCTGTATTGAAATAGACAGAAACAGCAATAAAGTTGCTTTTTGTCAGTGATGAAGCAGTAGAGAAAGCAGTTCAGGAGATGCCCACAGATGTGCCATCAATTCCATCCACTATGAGGATGCATCAAACATTGACTCTTTCCCAAGGAGAACTGACATACAGGGATGTCAGCTGCATCTTCACAACAAAGCAAATCTTGACCTGTGAATGTTTCAATACAAAACATTTCACATTCAATCATCAACACACAACACCCACAGCCAAAGGAATTATGTGGCAAAGTCCTGAAATTGTTGGGAAATGGTGTGTGGTGAAGTGTGGTGGTGACCTTTACCCAGGTGTCATCACAAATACAAGTGAAACACATGTTGAGGTCCGCTACATGCACAAAATCAGGGTCAATGGGTTTTTCTGGCCAATGCTTGAATACATACTGTGGTATCTTTTGGAAGATGTTTTGAGTATCATTCCACCTCTGAAGCCAGTCACAGCTCACTAAATGGAAATTGAAAAGGATGTCTGGGCTAAACTACAGAATGCCAATTACAAAAGGCCACATAAATTTGTTATCACACACACACAACACTCACGATGGTCCTCACTCTGTAGCAGAAACAGGGACTAACCTACTCAGTCCCTTTTTGCCTTTGCTCAGTCCTGTTACCTGTAGTTCAGTCCTGTTACCTGTGGTTCAGTCCTGTTACGTCATGGTATTTTGGAAAAAAAAATAAAACATTAAACTACTTTCCCCAGTTTTGTTTGGTCTGTCTTTTACCTAACTGTTTAATACATTACATGATCATAAATGTAATAAACTTTTGCTTTTGGTCTCTGTACATTTTTAAATATGCCTTTGGAAATTTTAGAGAAACACAATTTCTGTTTGTATGAAGGGACTTTTTGGTCAAAAAAAAGAAATTATTTAAGTATCTATTAAATCATTCCATCAAAAATAAAGACCTTATTAGGAATATACAATAAAATTAGTTGTTATATTTTAAAATATGCTTTTTGGATGTCAAATGAGTTTTGGTAACAGGACTGAAAAAAATGCAACAATCTTCGACTTTGAAGCTTAATAAAAAATTAAATAAAATCACCTAAGATGGGCCAATGGTCATTTTGAATAGTTACACATGTATATGACTATATCCAGTTAAAAAAAACATGTAAAAAATATATTCAACTTTGGAGACTTACTACAAGTAAAAGGCACCCATTCGGTGGAATGACCCATAAATGACTTGACAAATCTGTTGAAACTCTCAGAAAGTAAACATTTCATGTACAGTATGTCTGTTACTCGTTCACTTTTGGAGTCAATCCAAATTCAGATGACTGACACAGCTAATGGAGATTAGCCAGCACAAACAGAGACTGACCTAAAAGTAGAAGCTGTGGTAATAGCTGAGAGTCATTCACCACACATACTCTGAACCTGACATCTTGTGATATCCTCCAGGTTACCTAGTATGATATGATGTCAGAGATGGAGCTGCCTTGTGAAGTGTGTGAATATCTGCGTGCTGAGTCACTGCAGTGATCAGTCATGTATTCTGTCAGGTGAGCTCAGTGTGTGAAAGGTGGAATGTGACTCACAGAAACTGGACCCAAGCAAAACTCACTTTTCTTACAGTTTCATCATTTACTTTCATCTCCTGTTGTGCAAGAGGAAAACCCAGTCACACGCCATTTGTCTTCTCGTGACTGACAGAAGAGTTACAGAGATCTCCTGTAGTACAACAAAAAGTGTTTCAAGATTTGCTGCATAAATGAGTTTTTTTTAAATGGTGTGTTTACACTACCCTCACAAAAGTTTTAATATTATTTCATCTTTATTAATTAGTACATGTAAATTCATTGGGACAGTGTGTCTCGTTCACAATAGCGACTTGTCTCAAGTTAACAGACACTACAGTAGTCACTCATTTATTGTGGGGATTACGTTCCAAACCCGCCCGCAGTAAGTGAAAATCTGCTAAGTAGCAATGTTATATTTATTTTAGTATTTTATATACAGGTGCTGGTCATCAATTAGAATATCATAAAAACGTTCATTTATTTCAGTAATTCCATTCAAAAAGTGAAACTTGTACAAAGTATATTAATTCATTACACACAGACTGATATATTTCAAATGTTTATTTCTTTTAATGTTGATGATTATAACCGACAGGCGGCACGGTGGTGCAACTGGTAGAGCTGCTGCCTCTCAGCGAGAAGGTTGCCAGTTCAAATCCCGGCCTGGGGGGTATTCCTGGGTGGAGTTTACATGTTCTCTCTGTGCATGCGTGGGTTTTCTCCGGGTACTCCAATTTCCTCCCACAGACCAAAAACAAGCATGTCAGTCTGATTGGTAACTAAATTGCCCCTAGGTGTGAGTGAGAGAGTGAATGGTTGTTTGTCTCATTTGTCTCTATGTGTCCCTGTGATGGACTTGTGACCCGTCCAGGGTGTACCCCACCCCTCGCCCAGTGATTGCTGGACATGGGCACTGGCGATCCCCATGACCCAAAATGGAAGAAGCGGGTAAAAGATAATGGATGGATTATAACTGACACCTGATGAAAACCCCAAATTCAGTATCTCAGAAAATTAGAATATTGTGAAAAGGTTCAGTATTGAAGAGACCTGGTGCCACATTCTAATTAACTCAAAACACCTGCAAAGGCCTTTAAATGGTCACTCAGTCAGTCTAATTTTGTAAGCTACACTATCATGGGGAAGACTGCTGACTTGACAGTTGTCCAAAAGACGCCCATTGGCACCTTGCACAAGGAGGGCACGACACAAAAGGTAATGGCTAAAGAGACTGGCTGTTCACAGAGCTCTGTGTCCAAGCACATTAATAGAGAGGTGAAGGAAAGGAAACGATGTTGTAGAAAAATGTATACAGGCAATAGGAATAACCACACCCTGGAGAGGATTGTGAAACAAAACCCATTCCAAAATGTGGGGGAGATTCACAAAGAGCCGGCTGCAGCTGGAGTCAGTGATTCAAGAACCACCACGCACAGACATGCATGACATGGGTTTCAGTTGTCGCATTCCTTGTGTCAAGCCACTCTTGAACAAGAGACAGCATCACAAGCGTCTCGCCTGGGCTAAAGACAGGACTGGACTGCTGCGGAGTGGTCCAAAGTTATGTTCTCTGGTTAAAGTAAATGTTGCATTTCCTTTGGAAATCAAGGTCCCAGAGTCCGGAGGAAGAGAAGAGGCACAAAATCCATGTTGCTTGAGGTCCAGTGTCACGTTTCCACAGTCAGTGATGGTTTGTGGTGCTATGTCATCTGCTGGTGTTTGTCCACTGTGTTTTCTGAGGTCCAAGGTCAACGCAGCCGTCTACCAGGAAGTTTTAGAGCACTTCATGCTTCCTGCTGCTGACCAACTTTATGGAGATGCAGATTTCATTTTCCAACAGGACTTGGCACCTGCACACAGTACCAAAGCTAACAGTACCTGGTTTAAGGACCATGGTATCCCTGTTCTTAACTGACCAGCAAACTCACCTGACCTTAACCCCATTGAAAATGTATGGAGTGCTGTGAAGAGGAAGATGTGATACACCAGACCCAACAATTCAGAAGAGCTGAAGGCCACTATCAGAACAACCTGGGCTCTCATAACCTGAGCAGTGCTACAGACTGATCGACTCCATGCCACGACGCACTGCTGCAGTAATCCAGGCAAAAGGAGCAACAACTAAGTATTGATGCTGTACATGCTCATATTTTTCATGTTCATACTTAGATTTCAGTTGGCCAACATTTCGAAAAATCCTTTTTAATTGGTTTTAAGTAATATTCTAATTTTCCGAGGTATATGAATTTGGGGTTTTCATTAGTTGTCTGTTATAAACATCAACATTAAAATAAATAAACATTTGAAATATATCAACATGTGTGTAATGAATGAATATAATATACAAGTTTCACTTTTTGAATGGAATTACTGAAATAACTCAACTTTTTCATGATATTCTAATTTGATGACCAGCACCTGTATACATTAAAGCTTTAGAAACTCTTCCCACACTCTTGCAATGTTCAAACTCTTAAACCGATGCCATTTAAACAACATTCTGTATGTACAGTACTGTATGTATAGCTACTAACTCTTACTTACCAGGCTGTGCAGAACAGCAACAGCTCTCGTTCTGGTCCGACTCTGTTCTGTTTCTGCAGACATACCCTGCAGTGATGAAGCTCACGATCAATGTTATACAAGACTGTTAAACTTACTAATTTTGACAACATACTTATATGTAGCTACTAAATTTTACTTAACTGGCTCTGCAGAACAGGAGCAATTCGTTCCGGTCCAACCCAAGAGATGAAAAAAGTCCTGGTGGGCTCTGGGTGGAGTGCTGGACCTTTGACAGCACGTCCCCATTTGGAGGTCTTTGTGGGCCAGCTAGGAGCTCTCGGGTTCACTGCTGAGTCTGGGGGTCAGGTTCTGTGCAGCTCTGAGTGCCGAGGCACATTTTAGGGGATGGACCTTTGGGTGGCCGGTGCGGGACCAGTGGTCCAATTGAGCGGTCCAAGATATGTAAAAAATCCTGGTGAGCCCTGGACCTTCGGTGGTGTGTTCCTGCTCGGAAGTCCTCGTAGGACTGCTACCAGCTCTAAAGATTCCCTAATGGGTCAGGAGTTCTGGTTCTGCTCTGGTTCTGGTCAGGTTTGGTGGTTTCCGTGCAGCTCTCTGCATCCGCTGGGCGCTGAAGTCACTGTAATAAGCACAAACTTTTTCTGATCAGATTAAAACGCCCCCTCTAGTATTTTAGCAGAAGGAGACCGTTTCTGAGTGGGGCCCTGTTGGCTTCTGGGAAATGTAGTCATTATGAGTGGGAATACAGTAGAGGCTTACTGAAATCCATCCATCCATCCATTTTCATCCGCTTATCCGGGGTCGGGTCGCGGGGGTAGCAGCCTAAGTAGGGAGGCCCAGACTTCCCTCTCCCCAGCCACTTGGAGCAGCTCCTCTGGGGGAATCCCAAGGCGTTCCCAGGCCAGCCGAGAAACATAGTCCCTCCAGCGTGTCCTGGGTCTTCCTCTGGGTCTCCTCCCGGTGGGACATGCCCGGAACACCTCACCAGGGAGGCGTCCAGGAGGCATCCTAACCAGATGCCCGAGCCACCTCAACTGGCTCCTCTCGATGTGGAGAAGCAGCGGCTCTACTCCGAGTCCCTCCCGGATGACTGAGCTTCTCACCCTATCTCTAAGGGAGAGTCCAGACACCCTGCGGAGAAAACTCATTTCAGCCGCTTGTATCCGAGATCTCGTTCTTTCGGTCACAACCCAAAGCTCATGACCATAGATGAGGGTGGGAACGTAGATCGATCGGTAAATTGAGAGCTTTGCCTTTTGACTCAGCTCTCTCTTCACCACGACAGACCGGTACAGCGCCCGCTTCACTGCGGACGCTGCACCTATCCGCCTATCGATCTCACGCTCCAGTTTTCCCTCATTCGTGAACAAGACCCCGAGATACTTAAACTCCTCCACTTGGGGCAGGACCTCCTCCCCGACCCGGAGAAGGCATGCTACCCTTTTCCGGCTCNNNNACAAATCAATAAAACACTAACCCAAATCACACTGTGTTAAAAGCCAATGAACACAGACATGTTTTTTAGAAGAGATTTAAAAACAGAAAGTAAAATGGTCTGTCTAATGTTGAGGCACAGATTGTTCCAAAGATTAGGGCCCACGACTGAAAAAGCCCGATCTCTTCTGAGAACAGAGTTACCGGTAATCTGTTTATGTTTATTAAATTTGTTCATTTTTTTACAAAAGAAACAATACAAGACAATCCCATAAATGATAATGTACAAAATATTTAAAAAAATGAAAGTTAGCAGAAAGAAGAATACATCTTATTATATTTCATTCATTTCATTTCATTTATTTATTTATTTAAGTTAGGACAATGCATATTAATCAACATAACAGCAGTTAGCATCAATGTAAATATGCCGGAGTTAGCACAATAGCTAATTTGCATCTGTCTGCCCCTTTTCTCCAACAATCAGATTAAACAATAATAATCTTCAACCAACAGTACAAAATGACTAACTCTTTCTAATTTTCTAACTAATACAATACACATTACGCTATTTCATGTATTTTTTTAACACATTCGTTTTGATCATTTTCTTAAATGTAAACATTGACTTGGCATTTTTAACTACATTCTCCAAGCCATTCCTTAAGAGAGTCAAGGGTTAGGAACAGAAACAGCAGTAGAGCAAGGGCTAAACACAACTTCAATTTTCTGATTGTTAAACTTTAAAAATTTGAAGCCGTCCACGCCTTAATGTCATCAAGACACTTTAACAGAGGGTGGATTGTGCATGAACTACTGGGCTTAAAGGGCAGATAAACCTGACCATCATCAGCATAACAGTGAAAAGAAAGACCATGTTTCCTCAGGATGGACCCAAAAGCAGCAGATAAAGTGAGAACAGAGGGCGTCCAAGAATTGAGCCCTGTGGAACTCGGCAGGAAAAAAGTGCTGAAGCAGATAACCAATATTAACACAAAAGCTCCCAACACTCAGATAAGAATGGAACCATGCTGCATGTGTAATCCCAACCCAGTGTTTAAACTGCAATATGAGAATACTAAATGGTATTAAAAGCAGCGGTAAGGTCCAGGAGTACAAGGATCCCAAACTGACCAGTCATTTGCTACAAGAATGTCATTGCAAACACTTACCGGTACTAAAGCTGTTTTGGTGCTGTGCAATGGTTTAAAACCAGATAGAAAGGTCTCAAACATTCTCATTCAAAAACACATTTAATTGAATAAAAACTATTTTCTCCAAGATTTTAAAAAGAATGGGAAGTTTTGGGCGCCGGGGGCTTGGGATTCTGGGGGCGTGTCGTCCCCGGGCTTGGGGGATCTTGGGCTCTGGCGGGCGAGTCGCCTGGCTTTGGGCTGGCCTGTGCTCTGACGCTGGCCGGGGGGCCCTCGGCTCGCTGGTGGGTTGGGGATTTGTGGGCTGGGGGGTTCGGGGGCGTGCCTGGTGGCCCATGGGAAGGGGCAGGTTGACCCAGCCTGGGTGTCTAGTGTGTTATGTGTTCTGAGAGTTTGTTAGTATGATGGGTGGGTGTAGTATTTCTTCTGGGGTGGGGACTGGGTAGATGTCCTTGATGATGGTCTGGGACTATGCGTGGCCGGTTGGCTGGCCCTTTCCTATGGTGAAGGCACGCTCCCGGTGCTCCCTGGCTCTGTCGGTGGTTGGGCGGGCGCTCTTGGCCATGTCGTCCATGTGGGATTTTGCGTCCTCTTGGGCGGCGGGCTGACTGCGCTTAGTAGGAGTCTTGGCGGCCCTGGTGGGTGTGGGCTGTTGGCCTTGCTGCTGGCGGCCCTCGTGGTCCTGTCCCTCTCTGGTCTGGAGCTCAATGGGCATGGCGGTCGGAGAGGTGTTTTGGCCTCACTCCTTGGGTGGGCCCTGGGGAACTGGGGGGACCCGTTGGGTCAGCGGGGGAGCTGACTCACTGCGGGAGCATTTGTTCATGCAGTTATTTTCTCCCCATCCCTCACCGCACACCTCCGCCCTCTTCATTTTAAATTTAATACATGTAGGGATTTTGAGGCTCGGGTGTACAGCAACATTTTTACAGCTGTGTTGTTCAGAACCACCTGGGACTCAATTTTATTATACACCTTAGACATTCACTCATAAACATCCTCATAAAATTCACATATAGGAACTTGGAGTGGGCACTATGGTTATGGGTGGTGGGATGACACTACTCTCGTCTCCTGTGCCTGTGCTCATTTACAATGATGCATTTAGACAGTAAGGGCTTGGGTTAGAGTTGGGGTGGAGGGGAAACTGGCATTATGCCAGCCTTTGCTCCTTCTCTTTCCCTTTTTTTTTTAAAATTGCACTTTACAACAACACACTTCAACAGCACATCTGGGGGCGGGGGTTGGTGTGTCGGGGTCTAGTGTTTTTTTCTTTCTTTTTTGAAACCCCTTGCTCCCTGACGGCCATTCTGGGGGTGGGGTCTGGTAAAGTGGCAGACCGTCGGGTGTTGTCCTGGGCTATGGGGGGGTTCAGGGCCTGGGGGTTTGCCGTGGGCGGGGCTGGCACGGCGCTCTCCCTGGGGCTGCTTGGGCTGGGGTGTCCTGTCCTGACGGCTGAGCGCGGGTTGGGCCGGATCTTGGATGTCGGCTCCTCTCCACCCCAGAATGAATGGGCCTATCTCCTGGGTTTGGGTGTGGGCTGCCCCATGTAGGGGGCAGGTACATGTCTTGGACCTGGGGGGTATAGAGTGCGTATCGGGATTATGAATGGAATGTGTCGTCATTATATGTCTTTGAGAGACTGAGGGTGAGGATGAGGGTGGGCTTGTGTGATTGTATCTGTGTGTGAATGTCTATTTGTCAGGCCGGGACTTAGAGTGCCCCCACTTTGATACATCTGAGGCTACTTGGTGTCGTGCTCCTACCACGTGGCCCCCTGGCGGGGTGTGCCCTTGCCTGTTGGCGCGCTTGGGGCCCTCGGTATCGGGGGTTGGGCACTTGGGCATATGTCGGCTCGGCCTGGTGGGGCTCGGGTCCTCTGGTCCAGTCGGACCTGAGGGGTGAGCGTCCCTGGTGCCCGGGCCTTGGCGCCATGGGCCTGGGGTTGCGTCGGTGCAGCGGACTCCGGTGGGGTCCTGTGAGTTTGTCACTGTTGACCCCTGGGGGGTCATTGTGTGTGGTCGCTGGTAGGGCTCTCCCGGTTCTCCCCCATGGTCGGATCTGGGGGGTGGGTGAGTGGTTCGTCCTGTTTGGGTGGCCCTGGGGGCTCTGCGCTCGGGGTCCTTCTTGGGGTCTTGGGCTCTGGTCCCCCCCCTTTTTCTGCCTCGGGTCTTGGGGGGCAGATCTCTGATGCTTCACGGTCACTAATGAATGTTCTATTAGAGAAGCCTTATTCACTTATGCATGCTCACAACCACACACTAATAGATGCAGGGATACACATGCAGGTATGTAGATATGTAGATGGGTATATGACTGAATATGAATGTACAGTATATGTATGTACATATATACAGTATATATATATTTATAGTAATCTACTGCAAAGTCATGCATGTTATGTGTCTTTTATGCATATGTGTTTTGTTGCTGTGTTCTGTCATGTACTTTGCAGGATTGCAGACAGCGGTTGGGTGTGTTTGCCTTGTGCTCATTTTGTGGATATTTGTTTTGTAGTCTTACTTTTTGACTTTCCTTTCTTTCTATTAAAAAATAAAAAATAAAAATTTAAAATAATAATAATAATCATATTGGTGTGAAGAGGATGGCTGTGAGGTGAGAAGGGAGGCCATCTATAAAGGGGGAAAAAAAAGAATGGGAAGTTTTGAAGTTTTAATTACAGTAATGTATTTACCAAATCAAATCACACTGTTAGATATGACGTTATTTACCGTATTTTTCGGACTATAAGGCGCACTTAAAACCCTTCAAATTTCTCAAAAATCAACAGTGAGCATTATAATTCAGTATTAATTCTGGTTGTCCTTCCTGACCTCGACCTGATTTTAGGTGGTTATTGTGAACGAGTTGAATAAAGTTTGACATATCAGTTTTGTTTCGTTTAATGTGCTCTATAATCCGGTAAGAAAGAAGTTGGGGGTGGGGTGACAGACGTAAAATTATAGTAAAACCTGAATTAAAGACAGTACTTTGAAAATGTGAGTGATATTCTTCATTGAGGTCAAAATAGGTTATTTGTACTAAGCTGTAGATGTTTTGTCTTCATTTTACAGAAGCCATTGTGGTTTCCCAACATGTACGGTAATGTCTTCATCTAAACTATTGATTTAGGGGCTTAAACCTAACCTGATAGAGAAAATGCCCTTAACATATATCATATGTTTTCTGTAAATCAAAGAACATGGCCCCAACAACCCCACTTTTCTCTTTGGTCACTGAAGCTTTTATCTGAATTACTATTTATCTAGTTTGGAGAGGCTGTGGCTGAGTGGTTAGAGCAGTCGTCTTCCAATGCAAGAGGAAGAGGAGGGTTTGATTCCACCAGCAGTCACATGCCAAATTGTCCCTGAGCAAGACACTGAACCCCTCATTGCCTCTGATGTGTGTCCCATCAGTGTATGAATGTGATAAATCACTGATTATTCTTTGTATAGGTCTAGTAGAGTGCTGTATATCAGAGTCAGAGAGTCTTTATTGTCATTTGCACCGCATGTAGTACATGTGATGAAAACGAGATTATGTACACAGGGTCCCAGTTACATCCAACAACAAATGCAAGAGAAAAACAGTAATAACATCTAGAATTAACTAAGAAAAACATCAACTAGTAATACACTAAGCCCTAATATAGTGGAAAAACATCATTATAAACAGCAGCACGAACATGAGTCTGTATGAGCAGATGGTCACAGATGAACACAGCAACAAGAAAACAGATCAGCATCAGCATGATGTGATATTTTGCAGTGATTATTCTTATTATTTATTTATTCATGAGTCTAACAGCCTCAGGGTAGAAGCTGTTCCTCAGTCTAGTGGTTCTACATTTGATGCTCCTCAACCTCCGTCCTGAGGGGAGTGGGGCAAAGAGTGAGTGTGCTGGGTGAGTGAGGTCTTTCATGATGCAGGTGGCTCTTTTCCTGCATCTGGAGGTGTAAATGTCTGTGATGGTGGGGAGACTGACTCCAACAGACTTCTGTGCAGCCTTCACCACTCTCTGTAGAGCTTTCCTCTCTGCAACTGTGCAGCCTCCATGCCACACATTGATGCTGGAGCACAGGATGCTCTCCACTGCACACCTGTAGAAGGAGGTGAGAACTGGGCTGCTCAGACCAGCTCGTCTCAGCCGTCTGAGGAAGTAGAGTCTCTGATGACCTTTCTTGATCAGGCTGGTGGTGTTGTTGCTCCAGCTGAGGTTATCATTCAAGTGTACACCCAAGTATTTGTAGCTGGAGACCACTTCCACTGCAGATCCACCTATGTTCAGTGGGGCATGGGTGTGTTTGTTCCTTCTGAAGTCCACAATCATCTCCTTTGTCTTCTTCACATTCATGTGAAGGTTATTCTCTTTGCACCAGCTCTCCAGGTGTTCCACCTCCTGTCTGTAGCTGGACTCATCATTGTTTGTGATGCATCCCACCACCGCTGTATCATCTGCAAACTTAACAATATGACAGCCTGGATGTGTGGCTGTACAATCATATGTGAGCAGAGTGAACAGAAGAGGGCTCAGCACACATCCTTGAGGAGAGCCAGTGCTGAGGGTAATGGTGGAGGAGGAGAAGTTGTGGATCTTCACGGACTGTGGTCTGTTTGTTAAGAAGTCTAGTACCCAGTTACAAATAGAGGGGCTTAGTCCAAGTGTAGATAGTTTGTCTATCAGAGTTTGGGGGATCATGGTGTTGAAGGCAGATGTGAAGTCCACAAAGAGCAGACGCACGTATGAGTCCTTCTGATCCAGGTGGGTGAGAGCAGTGTGGACCACAGAGGAGATGGCGTCCTCTGTTGATCGGTTCTCGCGGTATGCATATTGATGAGGGTCCTCGTTGATGTTGACGGTTGTCTTGATGTGGGACATGACCAGTTTCTCAAAACATTTAGCGACTATCGGGGTGAGGGCCACCGGTCTATAGTCATTCAGACCAGTCACTGTGGAGCTCTTTGGGACTGGGATGATGGTGGCGGTCTTCAGGCAGGTGGGAACTGACTCCAGTGACAAGTGAGGTGGTGAAGATGTCAGCCAGCACCTCACAGAGCTGGTCCGCACATTCCTTCAGAACATTCCCTGGGATGTTGTCTGGTCCGGTTGCTTTATGAGGGTTGATCCTTCTGAGACTGCCTCTCACTTCTGCTGCGGTCATATGGGTAAATAGGTTAATAATAACCGGTTATATAATAATATAATAGGTTAATAACCGGTATATATATGGGTAAATGAGGCACAGATTGTGTTGTAAAGAGCTTTGTGTATCTTGATAAGATATAAAGATGTTATAGAAGTACAGACCATTTACCATCTATTTTATAAAACCAGTCATTTTCTGTAGAATGAATCAACTTAAACTTAAATTGCATGGACGCAATGGAAATGAACCAGCATCTGCAATTTGTTGAACTTTTTTTTCCCATGTACCTTTGATTTAATGTACGGTAACAGACTGAATATCATCCATCTATCATCTTTACCTACTTCTTATTTTAATGGTTGTGGGTTTGCTCATGTCCAACATTCATTGTGCAACAAGAGGCAGACATATCACAAGTCCATCAGAGGGACAAACGACCATCCATTCTCTCACCCACACCTGTGGATGATTAAAATTTACCATTCAGCCCAACATGCATGTTTTGGTCTGTAGGGAACCAGAGTTACTGGAGAAAACCTTCGCATGCACAGAGAGAATATGCCATGTCTACATAGAAAGGTACCTGGCTGGTATTCGATCCAGCAACCTTCTCACTACCAACTGCACCACCATGCCACCCAGGCAAAATACCAGTTGTTCAGTATTTGACATTTGACGAACCCCATTCTTCAGTATTTGGGTCACCACAACAGGTTTCGAAAAGTTGGGGAAAGATCCTTAATGCAATCCTCTTATTATAATATGGCCTCAAGGACAAACAATAGAAGTGCCCTTCTCTTTAAGCATTACACATGGTATGCATTACATACCATGTGAACAAATTAGCCCTTGAAGGTTTAAAGTTTATGTGACTGATGTTCTGTGTTTATGTTGCAGGTCTCTCATAAATGAGACCACATGTCTCAATGAGATTACCTGTCTGAATAAAAGTAAAGAGAATAGATTCAATAAAGAAAATTAAATAACGCTTTAGCCACGTCAGCCTCAGAAACTAATTTTAGAACATAACTCAGCAGACCACTGTCGACAAACATCACTTTGGTCTACTTCACTTTTTGTAATAGTTTCAGTTTGACCTTTCAGTCTTTTAACTTGGTCTCATTTTGTACAAGTTCTCCATTCTGGTTCATCTCAATCTGCCTTAGCTTTTCCAAGGTTCTTACTGACAAGTTGAACAGCATTAGCGTTGTAGCCTTCAGTGTCCGCAGGGGTTCACAATGGCCTTGTGCGAGTTTCAGGCTTGCAGTCCTGATTTTTTTTGTGAGCTGTTGCAGGCATCTCAAAAGCGGTGAACCATTTACTGGTAGAAGTTGCTCTTTGTGCACAATGTTCATTTGACTATCCTGATGCATGCTTAATAATCCAGGTAGAAAAATCCAAAAAGTAAAGTCAGG
>JBBPBX010020292.1:0-20329 GCA_038048925.1 Garcialebias charrua | reverse complement strand
AGATAGTGTGACAGGCAGTCTGAGAGATAAAGAAAAAATGGGCCAATAAAAGGAGGGCACAGCAACCAATATGAACAGACTCTGACAAAGTAAGTCCAAGAGTGTTTAGATCATAAAAATGTCAGCGTTAATGATGAAATATGCTGAGATGAGGTTTTATTAACAAACCTGAAAAATAATACTACAGTAATTGCTGGTGTATAAGCCGCTACATTTTTTCTCAAACTTTAGACTACACAGAGTATACACTGGAGCGGTTAATTTGTGTATTTTTTATTATTATTATATTAATTTATATTTTTATACTTTATCTTGACCGACTTCCTGCCGTATCTCGACAGCTTCCTGCCGCTAAATAACATTTTCCTTTGACAGAGCTAGCTGCCCAGCATCTACTCCTCTTGGGGGTAGGTTTTAGTTGCACACATAGTGAATGTCTCAGGTAAGCACATGTACCAAACCTCTTGCTCAGGATTTCAAATACCCAAACATAACTCCACCCACTCTGTCATCATGTGACCAGAGGTCTAACCTGAATGACCAATGAGGCACTCTCTAGGACCATCCCCAAGATAGACGTACAGTACATTCATTTTTTCCCTGATCAGTTTACCGTATTCTGCACGTCGTGCACAGACCTGTTCATCTGCAGCGATAATGGAAAACGTGCAGATAAATTCTTTTGATGCAGCTTTCAAGTTAAAAGCGATCGATCTGGCTGTCCAAGGAGGAAACCGCTGCGAGACGGAGTCGGTGTGTGATGACATTTTTCTGAGCCTCAAAGAGGACTTTAGTTCACACGAGGACAAAGAACATGGCAATGAGTGTCTTTTTGGTCAACTGTCTACCCTCTACCAGTACTTTTTTTTGTTTTTTAAGCCATGTTAAAGGCATTTTTCAGAATAAAAAAAAATGACTGGATGTTCCTCTCCGCCGGGTCACGTGGGCTTCGCTGGGCAGAAGTCATCAAAATGTATTTTTAAAGCTGTCAAGTCTGGTACATATTTTTATAGAAGTTTTTTAAGTATTTCCGTGTGACATCTTTCTGTGTACGGTAAATATGTGTTTAAATACCAGGAGGTATCTCATTTAAGTTCACATCTGAATACATGAAATGGAGCGGAGAAGACAATGAAATGCTGCCACGGTGATAATAAACCACCATGACATTGCTACATAAAGAAAGGATTTGCAAAAAAACGTGGATCAATCCCACGTAACCAGCGGCTCAGATGGTAGAGCTGCTGTCTCTCAGCAAGAAGGTTGCCGGTTCAAATCTCAGTCCGAGACCTTTCTGGGTGGAGTGTGCATGTTGTCTCCATGCATGCGTGGTTTTTCTCCAGGTACTCCAGTTTCCTCTCACAGACCAAAAACATGCATGTTACCCCAAAATTACACTACATACGGTCCGCTCCGCTCCGCAGGTCGCAGCTGAGCGTCTCAAACTCCAATTTCCACTTCCTCCGCTCAGCTCAGGTCCGCCTGCATGCGCCGCTCCTAGACGCATGCGCGGGATTTGCGGGATCGCGCGATAAATCAAGTGATAAATAAGTAAGTCAGAACAAAACAATTCATTCGGTGGAAGAAGGAGAACAACAGTAGAGACTGCTGCCTTGATCTTCTCTCGTAAATGAGCGACAGGACATGGTTTGAGCAACAGGAAGTGATGTATTACATTTCAGAATAAAATACTTTATTTATTTATTTATTTCTTGTATTGCGTTTGTAGGCGTAGTCATAAATGATAGTTTGACAGCATTTTTGTACAAATAAATCCGTATAGAGCTAGGATTAAGTCCGCCCGTGGTGATTTTATTTTGTAAATACGGAAGTTGTGCTCGTTCCTTTTCCTGTTGGTGCGACGTAATCTTCAAAAGTTGACTCCGCACAGCTCCGGCGTCCGGCAGAAATAGAAAAATTTCTAATTTTGACGGACTGCCGTCCGCTCTCCGCAGCTCGCTGCCGCCGTGCGGAGCCAGTGTAAATTCTGTCATTGATTATAATGGGTGCGTATTTGCTGCGGAGGTCGGACCGGAGCGGGGCGGAGCCGTAACGCGTGTGGTGTAATTTTGGCGTTAGACTGATTGGTAACTGTAAATTGTCTCTAGGTGAGAGAGAGAATGGTTGTTTGTCTCGTTTGTCTCTATGTGTCCCTGTGATGGACTGGAGACCTGTCCAGAGTGTCCCCCACCTCTCGCACAGGGACTGCTGGATATGGGCATGATACCCCGCAGCCCAAAAAGGAAGAAGCAGGTACAAATGATGGATGGATGGAATCACACGTAACTGGAAGCTCACTGCAATCTTAATATTAGTGGTGGGAATCTAAAGGCACCTCCTGATACACACACACACACACATTTACCCCATCATGTGTTCTAAATATTTTACAACAAAGAATTAGCCCAAGTATAATTATCTCTTTTCTAGTGCTGCATGTCGCTCAGGCTTCTTGTGCATGTGTAAGAGAGAACAGCTGAAAGAAGAAGTTAAATCTCTTATGTCCATGATGTAATGCATATAAAAGCCCATATTACTGTACCCCCGGATTCTATTTAATATGCACATGATTAGGGCTGCAACTAACGATTATTTCAATAATCGATTAATCGGCCGATTATTTTTTCGATTCATCGATGAATCGGCAAAAAAAAAAAAAAAAGGAAACAAGTTTTAATTATCACCTCTTTATTCCAAAATTTGACTGACATATCAAATCGCACAAAAAACAGGTTGCTACTTGACTATTCTGTTAGTAAAATATTGAATAATTAAAAAATAAAGTTAGTCAGCTTCAATAAAAAATAAATGTACACAAACATATATACAAATGTATTATTTATACCTGCACAAAATGTAGCTACTTTGTAAAATGTGTTTTTGAGGGACAAGTGTAACCTGGATTAAAGGTGTGGATTGTTTTAACCTGGATGGGGCAGCTGTGGCTGAGTTGTTAGAGCAGTCGTCCTCCAATGCAAGAGTTGGGGCTTGGAATCCACCAGCAGTCACATGCCTAAGTGTCCATGGGCAAGACACTGAACCCCATGTTTGTGCCCCATTGGTGTATGAATGTGAGCTAAAGCTCGGATTTGTCTCTTTAGAATGATTTGTTCTTTGTAATCTAGTAGAGTGCTGTATGAATGGGTAAATGAGGACATGTAGTGCTTTACACTACTACAGTATAAACAATGTAAAGCACTTTGAGTATCAATTAGATAGAAAGGTGCTATATAAGTACAGTACAGTCCATTTACCATTACAAGTGTGGATCATTGTAACCTGGGTTAAAAGTGAAGTCTTCGTCTTCAACCATCGACAGAGGCCTCATGTCAGTGACGTTCATGTAAGGATCTTTCAGTCTCTGCTGCTTGCTGTGGTGGTGTGCATGATGTCTGTCCATCATGAAGGCTGTCATTGTTGTTTTCTGGAATGAGAGAGAGTTTATATGTATTATATCATAATTTACAGTAACTCAAGAAATGCCTTGTTTCACTTGGTTAAACACACAAGCACACACACACACACACACACACACACACACACACACACACACACACAAATATAAAATACTAATTACACACACTTGAGTAGATGAATAAATTACTGTAATTCCTGTTTAAATGCAATTCATCCTTCCATACAATGCAGTGACTTCAGACTTTGCCAGCAAATTAAAAGTTGAAGCTAAATCATTAAATTATCACCATCTTTGTGTTAGATTTATTTATAAAACACATTTAAACACTGCTTGTATCGTTACATTAAAAATAAAAACACACACATTCTCTGTCACAGCTAAGAAACAAGCAGCTTCAGCTGCCAGAGACACTGATATCACGTTTTCTCTCTTTGAAACAGAACAAATATGTTTTGAATTACCTGCTGCTCTTCCTTCATTCACACGGTGGTGAAGCCCGTCATGTTTACATTTCATCTGCGTGGTTATCTCGTGTCGCGTCGTCACTTTTTAAAGCTTTTTTTATCTTTGTGAAGCGTCAGGTGCTCCCACACGTTGTAGGACTTATTTACAGTTTTCTCTGCGTCGCGTCGGTCATTGTAAAATAGACTTTGAAAACAGTCTCTGCTGTTTCCTCCTCCCTCCTCGCTCAGTTCAGAAGCCACACACACGCGCAGGCGCAGCACGCTGACGCTGCAGTTTTTTTTTTTTTTTTCCAAACTTTATAGAGCTTTGGAGCACACGTCACTGTGTGGGCGGGTGTCGGGGGCGTGTCGGGGCGTTCCGGTCTCGACCGCCATGTTTGTTGTCTTCAGAAAAAATAAAAGAAATTCAGGAGATTTCTTGCGTAAAATAAAAAATAAAGTGGCAAAATAAAGTGGACTGTATCCTAATAAGCTTCTCCCAGGTGAGAAAAAAAAAACTACATGGAAAAAATTGGTATAATTGGAAATGTTGCCCGTTTGAAATAAATAAATAAATGGAGCAGAGACCTGGGGCCTCATGTACAAAGACTTGCGTAGATTTCTTACTGAAAAGTCACGTACGGACAAATCCAGAAAAGTGTCCACGCACAAAAAAATCCAGAATTATCAAACTGTGCGTACACCTGAATCCACGCACATTCCTTATGTACAACACAATTGACGTGGAACTGAGCGCACGTGAGACACCTCCCCTGACACGCCTTCATTTACATATGTTAAACAGATGCAAATTACTTCCTGCATGTGTGAAGGACATGTTTGTTTGATCCCTGCGCGATCAGAAATGATTTCTAGATTCAGGAAAATAATGAATTCAATATAATATGAGTGAGGACAAACATCCTAAGTAAGAATAGTAATAAAATGTGTTCATCATGCAAAGAACGAGTGATTGTGTGTCGGTATGCGCACCCTGCTGTGGTGCGCGAACCGGCTCATTCATTCATTCTGTGTGGAAATATTAACTTTGCGCACGAGTTTATTACCATTATTACTGTAAACACAGAGGAACTTACTTGGATGTTTGCTAGAACATAGATCTTTGTTTATGTAGATGATGTGAAGAAACGAGTCTGTGCGTCTTGGTGGAGACTTTTCATGACATGATGTTGGAGTCTCCAGACGCAGCGCGCGCCCCGCAGCCCTGTGCGCAGTCTGTCTGTGAAGCTTTTACTCTCCTACAAGTTATATAACAAGGTGTACTTTCACGTGTCATTTTGGGGGAATCTACAATAAACGCAGATAATGAAACACCTCCAGCTGCCGTGTCGACACCGGTGAGGGTGCGCGCGCGCTCCAAAGCGCGACCACTCAGCCTTTGGAAACATATGGATGAGACCATTCTATTGGACATGATCCGGCTTTGTGTGGACTGGACTGCAGTCCCGATCGACCTGCAGCTCCCTCATAGCTCGGGAACAGTTTGACCGCTGCTTCTGTATGCACGCGTGATGCACGGCTCCCCAGAGCGCATGCAGCAGCAGTGCCAAACTGAAAAATTATTATTTCTGAAAACGGCTGATAAGCCATATCCTAGATCGGAAAATTATATCTGTTTCTAAATAAATGCTCTGCGTGTTACACTATTTATTATAACCTCCAGTAAGGCTGAATGAATCCGTTCCTGTTAAATTTATTTTTGGCACAACTTTGCGCGTGCTTTATTTCACTGCGTCATGTGGATGTAATACTTGTTAATCGTGTGTTTGGAGGGAATATTAATCATTTTCACATCATGAACAGTTAATAATAATAATAATAATAATAATTATGAATTCAATTTATAACGCACTTTTCATTAATGGAAATCTCAAAGTGCTACAAGGTGCAACATATTTGAATGTCAATAAGACAAATAATAAAACAATTAAAATCAACAACAGTATCAACTAAGATCAAAAGTAGAATCATGAGGAGTAAAGTATGCTCGGTTGAAAAGAAAGGTCTTCAAGCCGCTCTTAAAGTCAACCACAGATTGTGGGGCTTCAGTTTCACAGCGGCACCTGTAAGTGTCGCCAAAGGAAATATAACCACAGAAACGTGCGTACGCAAGCTCGGGAGCATCCGTGGATTTGTACGTGGAAGCGCAGGTATTCCCGTTCATATCAGATTTGATACATACGCCACTTTGCGTGGAAAGTGACGTGCGCAATGTTTTTGTGCGCACGCATGGTTGATACATGAGGCCCCTGGAGTAATACTTACCTCCACTGACATTCCCAGTCATTTTAGCAGACCTGGTCTGTGTCAGTGTTTACCCCACAAATAATTTTTATAATTACAAATCACTGGGAGAGCTGGTCCAATCTATGAACAGCTGGGTAGATGATTTGGACATTTTTAAAGCCCCCAGATTGTAAATACGTTGAAGGTACGTTGTTTTTGGCTCCTTAATTGTACATAAATTATTAATTTACATTTCTTTCAGAATCAAACAACCTTCTGTATGCTAGGAGTATTAAAAACTGAGAACACTTGATTTTTAAAGTATGTTTTTTAACTAAATTACAAAGGTCCAAGTTGAAAATTACCTTATTTTTAATGACTTGAGCATGTCTAATAACATGTAGACTTCAAATCTTGATTAGATTACTATAATCACTATATACAGTATATGTATTAAGATGCATATATATATTGTATATTATACATTGTCTTTTCATTCACCATTTTAATTGTGTTGTTCGCAGGTTCTGCTCTGACTCTGAGCCACCAGAACACCGTGGGTCATGCTGAGTAACAGTGTGTCTACACACAGAAATAAAATGGTGTGTGAATCATCAAAACACCTACATTAAAATACAGCGAGCAGTAAAAAAAATCTTAAAGTTAAAGCATGTGGTTTCATCATAAACACCAACTCCTGAACTTGGAGCATCTTCTGATGGACTCAGTGTGATCGCTGCTGCCTGGAGAAAGTTCCCTCACAGATACAAGACATGCAGCATCCAGCAGCTGGAGGCAGGAGATGAAGTTCACCTGCAGAAGCATCACCCACTCTGCACAGGTGCATAATCAAACCACTGTGACCTTGTGTGGACCACACAGACATGGCTGGACGTCTACAGAAAGCATGAAGCTTCCTAAAGATATTTCTCAGAGCTTGTACTTCAAGGGAGACATAATTATGTAAAACATGCTGTTGACTTATATTTGCACATTTTTGTGTGTTTTCTATAAAATGTATTAACTCACACGTTCATCACATTTACTGGAAATGTTTAATTACATCAAATGTTTACTTCAAAATGGATCTGTTTCATTTCAAATTCAAACAATGACAACAATACGTCAAAGCAATGAAGTCCTGCATAGTACCTGACTTTTTTGTGTCTCCCCTAAGAAATTCTTTGTCTAGCTGTTTTTTATTCAGCTCTGACCTGAGCTCCCTGTTTTCCTGTAAGAGACGATTAATTTCTGCTCTTCTTTGTTCGCACAACTGACATTCTGTTTGTCGCCTTTTTGCTGCTGGTTCATCTTCCTCCTCCCCATCTGCAGCGACAGTGATGTGCTCTCGTGGGGTTTCCACCGCAGACTCCACAACTTGCTCATGCTCCTCTTCAGCAGCCTCCATCACCTGTTGGTGCTCCTCTCCAGCAGCCTCCACCACTGGTTGTTGCACATCTCCTGCTGCCACCATCACTGGTTGTTGCACATCTCCTGCTGCCACCATCACTGGTTGTTGCACATCTCCTGCTGCCACCACCACTGGTTGTTGCACATCTCCTGCTGCCACCACCACTGGTTGTTGCACATCTCCTGCTGCCACCACCACTGGTTGTTGCACATCTCCTGCTGCCACCACCACTGGTTGTTGCACATCTCCTGCTGCCACCACCACTGGTTGTTGCACATCTCCTGCTGCCACCATCACTGGTTGTTGCACATCTCCTGCTGCCACCATCACTGGTTGTTGCACATCTCCTGCTGCCACCATCACTGGTTGTTGCACATCTCCTGCTGCCACCACCACTGGTTGTTGCACATCTCCTGCAGCCTCCACTGCTTGTTGATTTTGCCTTTCCATCAATTCCTGGCCTTCATCTTCCCCTTGTTTTCTGCTGTAACGTCTCTTTAATGGACGAGCATGTCGGTCTGATGTTGACACTTTCACCTCGGAGTGTCCCAAGTGCAGTGTTGGAGCCCAGTCGGGATGTGACTCATCCATCTCATAAGAAGATTTGCCTTGAAGAGAACGCAGATCAGTAATATAATTATTGCCAGAAAACATTACTGTCATCCATCTAGTATATTATTTTTTTAGTTGAAATTACTGAAGTTCCATTGGTAGATTACCTTATTTTAATGGTGATGTATAAATGTCATAACAATGTACTACCCTTAAATATTCAGACACATTTTGTTAAAAGATGAAGCGCTTTAATGTGTAATATGTTGAAATTTGAAAATTGAGATGAGTTACTCATTTTTTGTTACTTATAGATTATTCTTTGAATAGATTGTTTGGAAAAGGGGCAGATATAATAAGATAGTTTCTTCTTTCTGCTGCCTTTCATTTTATATTTTCTTTTTTTTGTCTTTGTTGGGTATTTATTTTGATAAAATGAATAAAGAAATAAATTAATAATAAAAAACAATATGCTACAGTCAATGTGACAACACAATCAACTTTAAACAGTTTATTTTAAAATAACACAGATGTCCGACCTAAACTTGGTTGACCCACTATGCACTGAACTCGACCAAAACATGATACACCTTGACAAAATGGCACAACTCCAGTAAACTGATTTAAAATACTCACCTGAATGGAAATGTCTGGAACAAACAAGCATGTATCTTGTGATGTTGGAGAACGTTACATCAGGACGTCTCACTGCTGATATCCATGCCTCCTTTTTGTTATGGCCGACACAAGCTCGCCCTCGCGTTGTTTCCAGGTAGGGAAACTATAAAACGAGAGTCCGTTTTCTATTTTTTTATACCTTTTCTGTCGTGTGAACGGACATTGCATCCTATTACACAGCAATTTAGGACCATTGCTAAGCTGTTGAAACCTGATTCGAACAAAATACGAGCAAGACAGGAAAAATGGCGGATCGACAAAAAACTACAAAAAAAACTACCCACAATGCTGTGCGCGGTGGTCCAGTGACGTCACGCTCCAAAGCTCTATTCAGCCAGGCTCAGCCAGCTTTGACAAAAGCTTCACCGGTGAACAAAACAGGTCCGCGGCGCCGTGAAAGATGCATAATCGCGCGACACAACGAATCGATGATGAAATTCGTTGCCAACACTTTTAAAAATCGATTTTTATCGATTTTATCGATTCGTTGTTTCAGCCCTACACATGATGACGTCACCAAGCTTTTACCTTTTAAAGTCAAGGTCATGATCCAGTGTAAAGAAGAGCCTAAACATCTTAACTTTAAGATCAAAACCTTTAAAATATGATTATGCAATACTTCGGACATTGTACATTTAAAAAAAACATGAACGTTATCACTTAAAATCTACTAAAGTCCATCCAGTTGCATCTGGGCTAGAAGCTGAAGCTTCATCTTGAAGTGAACTACAAATATGGAGACCGTTGTTGGACAGATTGTGTCTCCTCAGTCTTAAAAACCTGCGTCCTGCAGTGATTGGCATTTTGAAGGAAACTGGCCTTGTTAAAACAAATCTAATGTGGCATGCTCTCATGGCAACTGTCCTTTTAACCACGTGCACACGCACATCTTTTGTTCGCGTGCTTCACTGGCTGTGACCTTACGACATCAATCTAACAGCCATCATTATTAGCCAGCCAAGGCTTCATTAGAGAAGTCAGGTAAGTAAGGCTTCTCCGCTGAATTAAAAATAAAAACGACTCAATTATTTGTCTGCTGAAAATTATAGCAAAGATGTGTCTTAGCTTAACCGTTCCTTAATAAATTCACGTAATGGTCAAATCTGCTGGATTTAAATTGTTTCGCTTTGACGTCTTCAAAACGATCGTGCGTTGCGTAAATAAATTATGAATAAATCTAATTTTAGCTCAAACAACTCCAACAGCTAACAGTTTGTAAATGACCATAAAGTAATTACTTTCTGCAAGTTTAAAGGACAACACCCACCATGACACTAACAATTCACCATATTGGACAATTACTGTAATTTATTATTAGGTCTATTTTCATTTTTGCATTTGGGCCAGGCGAGGGTTAAAAAAACAAAAAAAAAACAACCCACTCCCGAATGAATCCGGAAACCTGGCCGAAGAGTCCCGAAGGGTCATGTGACTTTTGTTACATCGATCTCCACCCAGAAGGCAGAAGGTAGGAGTGAGTTTCCATGGAGGTTTATGAGAGAGAGTGCGTTAAAACTGCATATTTCCTGCATATTTCCTGGTGCATTTGTGTGTATATGGACCAGCGCTCTGATTTTATTTATTATTTATTTTATAACACCGCTGCGGACCTGTTGCTGCTCTCATTCATTCTGCCCAGAGGAGCGAGCCGCGAGCCGCGCGCGTCTCTGGCTCCTCGTTCCGCTGGTCACCTTTGAAGTTCCTCGTGCCGGTGTAATTTGCTCCCTCGAGTGTATGTACTGTATTTGCTCTCGTCAGCCTTGTTGCGGGGAGCAGGGTCGGGAAGCACGCGGGGAGCAGCGCGCAGAGCTCAGCTGCGCGGCTGGCTGCCTTTCTGGTCACGGGGGGAGAGAATAAAAAGTCGATGCGGAAATGAATGAATTTGTCGCGATCAAACGAATTAAACTAGTATGTCTAAGTGGATGCTCGCTCAGAATATGATAGACATGAGTGAGCGACAGCAGGATTAATCAACACAGGCAGCTTTAGGGAATATTTAAAAATGCTTCCTTTTTCTTTTCCTCGCTCGCCTGTAACTCCAAGGCGTCACTTTGGTGACGTGAATGCCCAAGTGAATGCCCATATATGGAGAGGGGCAGATTTTCCCGGAGCTGCATGCTAAAATCTGCTATAAATCATGAAATAACACATTTAGTGTTATTTCTCCACAATATAAGTAAACGCTCCTGTATTATTTTTAAATAAACTAATAAATATTAATGGCGATGCAATTTGAAAACATGGTGGGTGTTGGGCTTTAAAGAAAATCTGCCTAGTGGTTTATGAGTTATTTAGATAAATAGTAACCGTTTACGATAAATACAGAGCTAACAAATTTACGAAGCTAAAACATCAAATTTTATCTCAAACAATTCCAACAGCTAAAAGTTTGTAAATGACCACCTAGTAATTACTTTCTGTAAGTGTCATAAAAATCCGTCCTGTAGTTCATGAGTTATTTAGATAAATAGTAACTGTTTTTGCTAACAAACACTGAGCTAACAGTAGTTCATACCTCCAGAGCAGGAGGCCGGGCAGCGACAGAGGGTGTCCGACCAGAAGAGGCTGTCGTCGGACACATGAGCTGGAAACGGTCGGTGTACCCTAGAGGACAAAAGTGGTACTGCACCATTTTTTTTGCAAAAATGAAAAACGGTCATATCTGAGCCAAAAATTGGTCTAAAAATATGGGGGAAAATCCATAAACAAGTCTCAGTTCTCTATAAGTCGCAGGGCATGCAAATTAGGCAAAAAAAACTAGGGACTTATAGACCGGAAAAACGGTAATTAAATGGGAAATGATCCTGCATTTAATACACTTATAAATCACACATAAAGTGATTAAACGCACATTTGAAATACATGTGCTGCTCATAAAATTAGAATATTGTGAAAAAGTTGATTTATTTCAATAATTCCATTAAAAAAGTCAAACTTGTACATTCATTTGTTACACACAGACTGATATATTTTAAATGATAGTTTCTTTTAATGTTGATGATTATAACTGACAATTAAAAAACTGATAAATCAACTACCTCAATTTGTCCTGAAGTGAACGCCCCTTACCTGCAGAGCTGCAACTTTGCAGTCATTTCAATAATAAGTTTCAACTTTTGTTTCATGCTAATGTAATAATAATAATAATAATAATGAATTCAATTTATAATGCACTTTTCATTAATAAAAATCTCAAAGTGCTACAAAGTGCAACAAAAGCAAAGATCAAAATATAACAAGTGATAAAATCAAGTAAAATCAATAATAATATCAACTAAGATCAAAGATAAAATCATGTGGAGGCAGATTAGGCTTGCTAAAAAAATAAATAAAAATAAAACAAGTGCTCAAATCAAGTAAAATCAATAAATATTTTGTGGTGGACCACTAGGGGGCTCTACTCACACCCAGTGGACCGAAGGCATTACAGAATGTTTTATTGTGAAAGGTCCTGAGGACCGGATGTGGTATTGGATATATAAGGCGGTGTTGGGTGCTTCCCGCCAGTTTAGTAGGAGTTGATTAAAAGTGAAGATCTACATCCCGTCTCCTGTGTCGTCTCTTCATTGCCTCCTACACTGGTGACCCTCGTGAATTGAATATGACGACATATGAAGGTCCAGCCAGCTCTCTTGAGCTGTCCGCGGTTGTGGAACCTCAACCGGCGGCCCCACTCGCTTTTGCGGTGGCCGTTAAAATCCCGGACTTCTGGCTGCACGCACCTTTAGTCGTGGTTCGCCCACATCGAATCACAGTTTGCTCTTCGCGGGATTTCTACAGACGACACCAAATACCACCATGTGGTCGCTTCACTGGACCCATTGTCCACCCAACGGGTAATGAGCCTGCTCCAAGACCCTCCTGCACAAGGGAAGTACGAAGCCCTCAAACAGCTCCTTCTGCAGCGTTACACACTCTCTGACGCGGAGCGCGCTGAGAAACTTTTTTCCCTCTCCGATTTGGGCGATGGCACAGCTCTTGAGCTCATGGAAGGCATGTTGTCTTTGAGGGGATCAGCAGACCGCTGTTATCACACCTTTCGGCCTGTTTGAGTTTTTGCGCATGCCTTTTGGTCAGCACCTGTGTGTGTGGCAAGATGGCGCCAGTGTGTTGGGCGTCTCGTCTGCCACTCTGTCTTTTTTTATTATTTTTGTTCCTCTGCTTTTATGATGTGGACTCTCTACTGGTGTATGATCGCCAAACCCTTTTTGGGCTTCGTCTGCCTGCTGCTAATATTTTACATCATCATGAGAAGCACGATTCTTTGCCCCCGCTGTTGGCCGGAGTTCCATCATACCTGTGCCGGGTACCACACCCCCCTCGCCGGAGAAGACGTCACAGGCGTCGAGGTAAACGCGGTGGGCTCTTGGTGAAGCTGAGGACCGTTTTGGCAAGTTCGCCGGGAGTATTCCTTTCCCAGATTGGATCATTTCCTGGTCTGCATGCTTCGCGGCGCTCCTTGGACCCGGTTGATTCCTGGCTGGTACCTGTTGTCGACTCGGATCAACATTTCCTTCCTCCACGTCTCACTCCTCCACATCTGCGCTGGCGAAGTGCCGACCTTGGAAATCTGCAACACTTTGCTCGGATTAATTCTCCTGCTGCATCGCCAGAACCAGTTCCTATCCGGATGGGTCTGGTAAACGCGAGATCTGTTGCGAACAAAACTTTTATTCTGAAGGATTTTTTTTCGTCTCAGGGTTTGGACTTTCTCTCCGTGACGGAATCTTGGATTTCTTCGGGTGAGTCCAGTGTTTTCTCTGAACTTTTACCCCATGGCTGCTCATATTTTAATACTCCAAGGCTCTCGGGCCGTGGAGGAGGTTTAG
This sequence comes from Garcialebias charrua, assembly GCA_038048925.1. Lineage (NCBI taxonomy): Eukaryota > Metazoa > Chordata > Actinopteri > Cyprinodontiformes > Rivulidae > Garcialebias > Garcialebias charrua. The sequence continues at coordinate 6,751 of JBBPBX010020292.1, read as the reverse complement.
CTGTCATTTATAAATCTTGTTTTGACTGTAAGCAGTTGTCCCCCCCGACTGCTTTTTCTTCGTTTGAACTGAGCATGTTTGAGCTCGGCTGCACTCCTCCACTTTTGTGCGCAGTCATATATAGGGCTCCCAAGTACAATAAGGATTTCATACGGGACTTTTCTGATTTTTTGAGTGATTACATGTCCAAATATGAGCAAATTTTATTTTTAGGAGACTTTAATATCCCGGTGTGCAGCCCTGGAAAGCCGCTGGTGAAGGATTTTTTAGATTTAGTGGATGCATTTGGTCTCACTCAATCAGTGAAGGGCCCAACGCATGAACGTAAACACACCCTCGACCTTGTCTTATCTTATGGATTGTCTATTTTAAACTTGGAAATTGGTGATGCATTGTTTTCCGACCATATGCCAGTTTTATTTGATTTTATTCCTGTTTCTAAAGCTGTTAAACCCTGTGCTCCTGCTCGAAGCTGCCGTGTTTTTAACTCATCCACTGCTGCTCATTTTTCCACAGCCTTTAATAGTTTAAATTCACAGCTCTCTGTGTCTCTCAGCACTGAGGAGCTTTCACTACATTTTGATTCTTTATGCAACACTATTCTGAATGATGTGGCCCCAATTAAAACTAGGCGTTCAAAGCCTAAATCTGACCCGTGGTTGAGTGACCATACCCGTGCCATTAGGCAGGTATGCAGGAAAAATGAACGCAAGTGGAGAAAGGATGGTCTCCAAGTCTCATTTGATATGGTGAGAGAGAGTTGGCGTCGCTATCAACAAGCTGTAAAAACAGCCAGAGCCAAATATTTCTCTGACATTATTGTTGCCAACTCTCACAACCCCCGTGTTCTTTATGATACAATCAACACGGTCCTAAATTCACATGAACCGGTTCCTATTGAAGCATCTAAAGAACTTTGTGATAAGTTCCTTCAATTTTTTTTGGACAAGGTTACGAACACGAGGGCTTGTATTTCTTTTCCTTCCCATGACCCTTCCATCCTGGTCCCCTGTCCTGCACTTTTTGATCATCTGGAGCCTATTTCTCTCTCCTACCTAGAGAAAATTGTCACCAGTATGAAACCATCAGGTTCCCCCCTTGATGTTGTACCTCCTTGTTTTCTTAAGGAGGTATTTTCTACAGTTGGCTCTTTTGTTCTAAATTTGATCAATAGCAGCTTAATGTTTAGCGTGGTGCCAGGCAATTTTAGACATGCTGTGGTTCAGCCATTATTGAAAAAACCTGGCCTTGATCCTACCTCTTTGTCCAACTTTAGGCCAATTTCAAAGTTACCTTTTATTTCAAAAATATTGGAAAAAGTTGTTTACACCCAGCTGAAGGACTTTTTGGATGAATTTAAAATTTTGGAGGTCTTCCAGTCTGGTTTTAAAACCTACCATAGCACTGAATCTGCTCTTTTAAGGGTTTTTAATGATATATTTTTATCGCTGGATTCTGGAAACTGTGTTTTACTTGTGCTTTTAGATTTAACAGCTGCTTTTGACACAGTCGACCATGAAATTCTTATCGCCAGATTGGAGCAATGGGTGGGCATCACTGGCTCAGCTCTGCAGTGGTTTAGGTCCTACCTTTCAAATCGAAGTTTCAGTGTGAAGATTGATAATTTTACCTCTGCATCTGCTGCCCTCCCCTGGGGTGTACCCCAGGGATCTATCCTTGGTCCTCTGCTCTTCTCACTTTACCTTCTGCCACTCGGTTCTATTTTCAGGAAACATGGTGTGCAGTTTCATTTGTATGCGGATGACTGTCAAGTCTATTTTCCTGTAAAACAAAATGGCTCCACGCAGTCTCTTCTGGACTGTCTTGGTGACATTAGAGGGTGGATGGCGCTTAATTTCCTTCATTTTAATGATAAAAAGACCGAGGTTATGGTCTTTAGATCTAGTGCTCCTGACAGTCCCACCACTTTTGATTTTTCCTCTTTGGCCCCATATGAAAAGTCGATTGTGACAAATCTAGGAGTGAAAATTGACCCCTGCCTGAAACTGGACTGTCACATCAACAGCATGGTTAAATCCTCGTTCTTTCATCTGAGGCGCCTGTCAAAAATCAAGCCCCTCCTTTCTAGACGCCACTTAGAGACCGTAATCCACGCTTTTATTACTTCACGCCTGGATTATTGTAACTCTCTTCTGATTGGAGTAAATAAGGCCTCGCTTTCTCGGTTGCAGCTGGTACAAAATGCTGCTGCACGATTTTTGACTGGTACAGGCAGACGTGAGCACATCACTCCAGTTTTAATGTCCCTTCATTGGCTTCCTGTCCAGTTTCGAATCCATTTTAAAGTTTTATTGTTTGTTTTTAAGTCTTTGAACGGTTTTAGTCCCTCTTATCTGTCTGAACTGCTTCAACTTTATGTGCCATCACGTGCTCTCAGATCCGCTGACCAGATGCTTTTAGCAGTCCCAAAAACCTTTTATAAGACCAGAGGAGACAGAGCATTTTCAGCTCTGGCTCCTAAATTGTGGAACGAGCTGCCACTGAAGGTCAGGCAGGCCCCATCAATATCTGTTTTTAAAACTCGTTTAAAAACACATATGTTTTCATTGGCTTTTAAACCAGAATGAGTTCACATCTCTGTTTTAATGTTGTATTATTTTACTTGTGATGTTCCGATATTTATATGATTGAGATTGATTGTTTTTATTGTTTTGTGCTTGTTTTTATTCTTGTACAGCACTTCGGACGGCTGCTGCTGTATTTTTAAGTGCTATATAAATAAACTGGTATGGTATGGTATGGTATGGTATGGTATGGTCTTAAAAGTGCAGCACAAACATTTCAGCGGTTGATGGATTCAGTTCTAAGGGGTCTGTCCTTCGTATTTGTGTACCTGGATGACGTCCTGGTGGCTAGCAGCTTGGCTGAGCAGCACATGTCCCACCTCCGTGAGGTTTTTCAGCACCTTGCAGCACATGGCCTGATTGTAAATACAGCGAAATGCCAGTTTTGACTGCCAGTCATTGACTTTTTGGGCCACCGCATTTCTGCAAGTGGTGCTGTCCCATTACCAAACAAGGTGCAGGCGGTGTCCGATTTCCCATAGCCCCAGTCTGTTAAAGCGCTACAAGAATTTTTGGGAATGGTTAACTTCTATAACCGTTTCCTCCCCAGGGCAGCACAGCTGCTGCGTCCGCTCTATGGAGCGCTGAAAAAGAAGAAGCCCAACGACAGTGTTGACTGGACACCAGAACGCCTACAGGCATTTGGTGATGCTAAAGCTGCACTGGCCACTGCTGCCCTTTTGGCCCATCCATCCCCAGCGGCGCAAATAGCTTTAACAACCGACGCATCTGATGTTGCGGTGGGGGCTGTGTTAGAACAGCAGGTTTCCGGGGTTTGGCAGCCGCTTGCATTTTTCAGCCGTACGCTGCGGGACAACGAGCTTAAATACAGTGTTTTTGACAGAGAGTTGCTGGCGCTTTACCTGGCCACACGCCATTTCAGGTTTTTCCTGGAGGGCCGCCGGTTCACTGCATATGTTGACCACAAACCCTTGGTGTTTGCGATGTCAAAAATTTCTGACCCCTGGTCTGCTCGCCAGCAACGCCACCTCGCAGCGGTGTCTGAATTTACTACAGACATTCAGCATGTGGCTGGAAAATCCAACGTGGTAGCTGACTGTCTCTCTCGGGTGCTGATCTCTCCCGTATACGTTGGCATCGATTTTTCTGCTATGGCTGCGGACCAACGTGGCGACGCAGAAATACTCGAGCTCTAGGGGTGTAACGGTACGCTAAAATCACATTTCGGTTCGGTTCAACTACAAGGAGTGCTCGGTTCGGTTTATTTTCGGTTTATTTTCGGTACAAAAAAAAAGGACAAAATAAAGACTTACAAAATGTTTCTTTTGAAAATATGCCAAAAATATGTTTGTACTGTACAGTATTGTACCTAGTAATAAATAAAAGTGACCCATTTGGATGATATTTTAAATAAACAGCACTCTACATCCATCCATCCATCCATCCATCTTCTTCCGCTTATCCGGGGTCGGGTCGCGGGGGTAGCAGCCTAAGTAGGGAGGCCCAGACTTCCCTCTCCCCAGCCACTTGGAGCAGCTCCTCCGGGGGAATCCCAAGGCGTTCCCAGGCCAGCCGAGAAACATAGTCCCTCCAGCGCGTCCTGGGTCTTCCTCTGGGTCTCCTCCCGGTGGGACGTGCCCGGAACACCTCACCAGGGAGGCGTCCAGGAGGCATCCTAACCAGATGCCCGAGCCACCTCAACTGGCTCCTCTCGATGTGGAGAAGCAGCGGCTCTACTCCGAGTCCCTCCCGGATGACTGAGCTTCTCACCCTATCTCTAAGGGAGAGTCCAGCCACCCTGCGGAGAAAACTCATTTCAGCCGCTTGTATCCGAGATCTTGTTCTTTCGGTCATAACCCAAAGCTCATGACCATAGATGAGGGTGGGAACGTAGATCGATCGGTAAATTGAGAGCTTTGCCTTTTGACTCAGCTCTCTCTTCACCACGACAGACCGGTACAGCGCCCGCTTCACTGCGGACGCTGCACCTATCCGCCTATCGATCTCACGCTCCAGTTTTCCCTCATTCGTGAACAAGATCCCGAGATACTTAAACTCCTCCACTTGGGGCAGGACCTCCTCCCCGACCCGGAGAGGGCATGCTACCCTTTTCCGGCTCAAGACCATGGCCTCGGATTTGGAGGAACTGATCCTCATCCCGGCCGCATCACATTCAGCTGCAAACCGCTCCAGCGAAAGCTGTAGATCACGAGCTGATGAAGCCAATAGGACCACATCATCTGCAAAAAACAGAGAAGCGATTCTAAGGTCACCAAAACGGATCCTCTCAACACCTTGGCTGCGCCTAGAAATTCTGTCCATAAAAGTTATGAACAGAATCGGTGACAAAGGGCAACCTTGGCGGAGTCCAACTCTCACCGGAAACGAGCCTGACTTACTGCCGGCAATGCGGACCAAGCTCTGACACCGGTCGTACAGGGACCTAACAGCCCTTATCAAAGGGCCTGGTACCCCATACTCCCGGAGTACCCCCCACAGAACCCCCCGAGGGACGCGGTCGAATGCCTTCTCCAAGTCCACAAAACACATGTAAACTGGTTGGGCAAACTCCCACGCACCCTCCAGGACCCTGCTGAGGGTGTAGAGCTGGTCCAGTGTTCCACGACCAGGACGAAAACCACACTGCTCCTCCTGAATCCGAGGTTCGACTATCCGACGGACCCTCCTCTCCAGAACCCCTGAATAGACCTTACCAGGGAGGCTTAAGAGTGTGATCCCCCTATAGTTGGAACACACCCTACGGTCCCCCTTTTTAAATAGGGGAACCACCACCCCAGTCTGCCAATCCAAGGGAACTGCCCCCGATGTCCACGCGATATTGCAGAGTCGCGTAAGCCAACACAACCCTACAACATCCAGAGCCCTAAGGAACTCCGGGCGAATCTCATCCACCCCCGGAGCCTTGCCACCGCGGAGCTTTTTAACCACCTCGGCGACCTCAGCACCAGAGATCAGAGAACCCGACCCAAAGTCCCCAGGCTCGCTTCCTCAGTGGAAGACGTGCCAGTAGGATTGAGGAGGTCTTCGAAGTATTCCGCCCACCGACTCACAACATCCCGAGTTGAGGTCAGCAGCACGCCACCTCCACCATAAATGGTGTTGGTCTCGTACCTCTTTCCCCCCCTGAGACGCCGGATGGTGGACCAGAATCGCCTCGAAGCCGTACGGAAGTCATTCTCCATGGCCTCTCCGAACTCCTCCCACGCCCGAGTTTTTGCCTCAGCAACCACCCGAGCCGCATGCCGCTTGGACTGCCGGTACCTATCAGCTGCTTCCGGGGTCCCACAAGCCAAAAAGGCCCAATAGGACTCCTTCTTCAGCCTGACAGCATCCCTCACTGCCGGTGTCCACCACCGGGTTCGAGGGTTGCCACCTCGACAGGCACCAACAACCTTGCGGCCACAGCTCCGATAAGCTGCCTCGACAATAGAGGCGCGGAACACGGCCCACTCGGACTCCATGTCCCCCGCCTCCCTCGGAACGTGTTCAAAGCTCTCCCGGAGGTGGGAGTTAAAGCTCCGTCTTACGGGAGACTCTGCCAGACGTTCCCAGCAGACCCTCACGATACGTTTGGGTCTGCCAGGTCTGACCGGCATCCTCCCCCACCATCGGAGCCAACTCACCACCAGGTAGTGGTCAGTTGACAGCTCCGCCCCTCTCCTCACCCGAGTGTCCAAGACATGCGGCCGCAGATCAGATGAGACGACAACAAAGTCGATCATCGAACTGCGACCTAGGGTGTCCTGGTGCCAAGAGCACATATGGACACCCTTATGCTTAAACATGGTGTTCGTTATGGACAATCCATGACGAGCACAGAAGTCCAATAACAGAACACCACTCTGGTTCAGATCAGGGGGGCCGTTCCTCCCAACCACACCCCTCCAGGTCTCACTGTCATTGCCCACGTGAGCGTTGAAGTCCCCCAGTAGAACAAGGGAGTCCCCAGGAGGCGCACTCTCCAATACCCCCTCCAAGGACTCCAAAAAGGGTGGGTAGTCTGAGCTGCCGTTTGGTGCATAGGCACAAACAACAGTCAGAGCCCGTCCCCCCACACGTAGGCGAAGGGAGGCTACCCTCTCGTTCACCGGGGTGAACCCCAACGTACAGGCACCAAGATGGGGGGCAACCAGTATGCCCACTCCTGCTCGGCGCCTCTCACCAGGGGCAACTCCAGAGTGGAA
>JBBPBX010020291.1:18089-43526 GCA_038048925.1 Garcialebias charrua | reverse complement strand
CTCTGCTTTTTCTTTTTAGGCTAATTATCATACAAATCATGTCCCACTGACTCCAGCGGGGTATAATCCTCATCATTTGAAACGAAATGGGTTTGGTGTAGACTGATTAGAGTAACCTGTAAAAACTTTCATCACCATATTTTTCAGACATGGTATTACACAAATAAGAAGAAGGCAAAAATAGAAACAATATCATCAGGATTGGTGTGCAGATTCTTAGGAGGAGGAGGTGCCACCATAGTCCAGAGGTGAACCATGACCATGGGTCGGAGGGGTCTGTTCTTTTAGTCCCGCTCTCATCATACTTTTTTGAGTTCGCTCAGGTCGTGCAAAGCATAGTGGATGTTTCCTCTTGTTCCTGATGCATCTGGGATGTAGATACTACATGATTCACCAATAATTTTACACACGCCTCCTCGTGATGCAGTCAGGAGCTTTGAGAACGACTGTTTTTTAAGATCATCTCTCCCATTGCTTTCAGCTCTCCCAGAGTTCCATTTGCTGATTTGTAGATGTCGTTGATAAGGCGGGGGAGGGCATACCTGTTGATTTCAACGTGAATTCATACTTAACCGACTCCTACCCATGGGAAGAGGCTTTGGAAGAACTTTTCCCCTCCATTCCAAATCCTGAATTCCCATGGGACGCCGGTGCTGGTGGTGAGCCCTCCCCATCTTGTTATCTCAGGCATTGGAGAGCATCTTGTCCTGTGGGCTGTGGGCGTTGGTGCCTTCCTCAGCACAAGCATCGTGTTGGATAGGGGGACCAAAGCACAAAGGCCCCCCCAATTAGGTGGCAATGCTGTATAGGCTCTGTGTCCACACAAGAAATATCAGTCAGTTAAAATACAACAGCCTTTGTCGCCTGGCACTGCAATGCTGGAGTGAGTGGTTTCCTGTCATCCTCTTGTTGTCTTGCTGATGTTGAAAGTCCTTTGTTCAAGGAGGTGTGTGCAATCGATGACATCTCCTGACTCAAAACAGTTGGTGTTTTCATAATGCAGTCCTGCTTTACAGAAAACACAATGTACATAGTTCAGTGTATTTTTACGTGGATACGTGACATTACAGAATGAATACACTTTGTCACATAAGTTCCAGGGTACCAGGCCCACTGGGATGGTTCCATTGTTGAAAACACAGAGTCCTAAAACGCTTGGTGGCAGATGTGTCATGGTGATCAGTTCAGGCAGTTTGATGGGCGTCTGGGGTAGAGGCATGACATTTGAGGTGACGCTGCAATTTGACATGAAGTTGTATCCCATAGTCACCATGGCTAATTGTCTGTGTAGGTCTGTGTGCATACCCTTCACTTTATCAGACAGTGGTTTCATGTAGTCTCGTCTTACCCAGCTGCCTGTTCCTGGGTGGGTGCTTAGTCCATACAGGCACGCTTGTTGGTCTGTGTGCACAGTAGCAGGTTGCAAACCTGAATTGTGGGTCGGGTGGCATAGGGTAGATGAGCACAGATGTAGCAGTTGGCAGTTTTCCCTTCATAAACAGTTTTGTTCATCAGTTACCACCATAGATTGGTGCTGTAGTCATGGAGGTGTTCAGATCTCAGCAGATTAGTGATATCCCACTTCTGACACCAGCCGTTCACTATGTAACATGCTCTTGTCCTAACAGAGTACAGAGTGATTCTCATATACAAACCATAAGCATTAAGCTGTGCGCTTTTAGTTTCCCACATCTGCTTTTCCTGTCTAGGTGCAGCTTTCTGCATGTCTAGAAGGACTGTTTTATTTATCATGTCATCATTGTTTGAGCTCATCAGGATGGAGTTTAACAAACGAGCATCAGAAGGTCCTAAAGACCACAATGTGTTAGGTAAATGTTTCAGGTCAGTTTCATCACGTTCTGAGAGAAAACGCATGTCTAATTGTAATTGGCTCAGAGGCATTTCATCCTCCTTCTTTGTCAGCACATTACCTGCTTCCTGCATCAAAAAGGAAACAGCTGTTAGATTGTCAGTTGAACCCAGGTCATGTGAGCAGTAAACATCGATCAGGCTTTGATTTGCATAAATCTGAGTTTTGTCCAATCTTGTGGCTCTCATTCCGTCCTTGACGGGAATGATTGCAATGGCCAGTTTTGTCAGTAAATCTCTGCCCAGTAAATTTACGGGACAGTCAGGTGATATTACAATATTTGCTGAAATGCAAGAACCAGTTTCTTCATCTGTGAAGTACACCGGTTTGGAAATGCTTTGTCTATTGGTCAGGCCATCTGCTGATTTTACCCAGATGGAGTTTTGTGATGGTTTCAGACCAGGAACACTGGTTTTTAAAACTGTTTTACATGCACCTGTATCGCAAAGAAAATCCACATAAACTGAGTTGACTTTAAGCGTTATATAAGGTCTTTCTTTCAAAGGATTCAATAAATCCAAAGCTGAACAAATATTCATAACTTCCTGTTCTTCGACAGAGCTAGAGTTGGGAGTGTTATCAACTAGCCATGCATTATAACCGTCCCTGTTATCGGAGCGGTTTCTTGTCATAGGAAATGCTTCTCTGTGAACAAATTCTCCTCTGTTTCGATGATCTAAAGCTTTCTGGCAGTCACGTCTTTCATGTCCGAACTCGCCACACCTCCACCAGGTGGCAGGACGATATTGTTGGGGACTGTCATACTGTGGTATGTATCTGTTAAAACCATGGCCTCTTGGTCTCATGTGTCTCCCTTTGTTGCTGTTAGTCATAGGAGCATTGTAATATATTTCTGTGTCTGGGTCATTGCTGTAAAACACATTTGTTTTGTTGTCAGGGTTATTTCCTGTTTTCTTTTTCAGCACTTTCTCAGCATGACGTGCCCATTGCATAAAAACCTCAACAGTACAAGTGTTCAGTTCTACAAAGTGTTTCTTTATCCAACCTGAAATGTTTGGAGTACAAGATTGTAGCAGACCGTTCTTCAGCTGTTGCTGATAAGCTGAGGTTGGCTCGTCAGTGTAATCGATATCACTATAAATTTTGAAATCCTTTTCATATCTTATTTTAAAATCATTGACATCTTCCCCTTGTTTTTGTTTGATTGCAGAGAGTGCAGCGTAATCAGCTTTTCGTTTGAAAACGGTTCGCACTCTACCACAAAGAGCATCCCACTGTTGCTTGTAACGTCCAGTTAGGTGGTTTGGGGTTGTTACATCATAGGGGAGGGGGGCCCCATCATTTCCCCTGCCAGTGTAGTCACCACGCACTCGGGCCCAATGTTTTCCCAAAGACGACTGAGCTGCTTCACCGGTCTCATGACCATTAAGGCAATAGGAATGTATAATACCCTCCATATCCATGATCCACATTTCAGGATCCTCTAAGTGACTGCTAACCCCTTCAACAGCTTTTCTAGCCTCTTCGAGGGTCCACGGCCTAAAAACTAGGGATGTCCCGATCAGGTTTTTCTGGCCCCGAGTCCGAGTCCTTTAATTTTAGGAATTGGCCGATACCGAGTCCCGATCCGATACTTCTAAAATACATTTTTAAAATGAAGGGAAAAAAAAGAAACAGATCCAGATGTCCCTTAATTTTTATTTTATTTACCTTAACATTTAACAGAGTACTTCTGTGAGGTAGATTGAACAATCAAGTAATAAGATTTAAAATAAAATTCTTCACATTGAAGTTTAGTGCAACAGTATGAAATAAAAATGTCTAATTTAAAATAAGCAGCTCAACTTAAAATACCAGAACATGACCAGAACATGACCAGAACATGACCAGAACCTGACCACAACCTGGCCAGAACCTGACCACAATCTGGCCAGAACCTGACCAGAACCTGACCACAACCTGGCCAGAACCTGACCAGGACATGACCAACACCTGACCACAACCTGGCCACAACCTGGCCACAACCTGACCACAACCTGACCACAACCTGGCCAGAACCTGACCAGAACCTGACCACAACCTGTCCAGGACATGACCACAACCTGGCCAGAACCTGACCAGAACCAGAACCTGAACAGGCATGTAAACAAATAAGAAACTTAAAGTGTCATTTTTATAAAATAAGGCTAGTAACATGCTTTTCTGAACAACACTCCTTAACTCTCCTCCTGTGGCTTCACAGAAGGAAGTGTATGTTTTTCTTTACGAGATAAATATAAATATAAAGTCTCTTGCAGCGTGAGCTGGGCTGCGTTGTCTGGTTAAACTCTGTGTATTGTGTCGGGTGTTTGTTTCTGATGTGCCTACCGTATTTTCCGTTGTATTGGTCGCACCGTTGTATAGGTCGCAGTGTCCAATATTTATCAATAAATTGGAAAAATCCATAAATAGGTCGCACGGGTGTATAGGTCGCACCTACGTCACCGCCGACGTAACGCGTCATCCACCGCTGACGCACCGCGTGACCGCTGAGTCAACCCGGCAATATGGACCGAGTGTTTAGCTCTGCTGCTAATGTCTGCCAGAAGCTAACAAAGCTAAAAACGAGAGGAGTCCGTCTCTCAGAAAATGAATAAAAAATTGAATTTTATGTCAAATGTTTTCTCGAGGCCATAGTAACGTACATTAAAGCTCCTATAATTGCATTCTGTATGCAGAATAAATATACACCGAGTGGTTTTGAAGCCATTTAGGACGTTAACAGAAGTACACAGACATAAAACGAAAGCCAACACGAGACCATGCCCGCCTCTGACACGAATAAAAATCGAATCTCATCTCAAATGATTCATCCAGGACATAGTTAAGTACATTGGAGTGTTATAATTACTCTGTAAGCAGAAATAAATATACACCGAGTGGTTTTGAAGCTATTTAAGCAAACCGAAGTAAAACCACAAGCTAAAAAAGCTAAAAACGAGAGGAGTCCGTCTCTCAGAAAATGAATAAAAAATCGAATTTTATGTCAAATGTTTTCTCGAGACCATAGTAACGTACATTAAAGCTCCTATAATTGCATTCTGTATGCAGAATAAATATACACCGAGTGGTTTTGAAGCCATTTAGGACGTTAACAGAAGTACACAGACATAAAACGAAAGCCAACACGAGACCATGCCCGCCTCTGACACGAATAAAAATCGAATCTCATCTCAAATGATTCATCCAGGACATAGTTAAGTACATTGGAGTGCTATAATTACTCTGTAAGCAGAAATAAATATACACCGAGTGGATTCGATGTTATTTATAACAAATACAGAAGCTAACACTCGAAGCTACATGCTACAAAAAGATCGTTTTTTTATTTTTTTATCTCAAACATCTAATAAAGGTACTCACTTGTAAACGTCCCCACTGTGATTCCATTCTGTAAGTTTCAGAAAAATCCGCTGAGTGGTTCTTGACTTATCTTGCTAACAAACAGCAAACAAACAGAGCTAACAGAAGCTACCTCCAGCCCAGAGGCAGACAGAATCAGTCCGAGCAGAGGAGCGTTTTTTCGGGCACAGGAGGAGAAGGTCCTCGCTACTTGCACAGGAGCTGGAAACGTTCTTCTTCTTGGGTTGGTGTACCGGTACTCATGACCCTAGCGGGTACAGCACTTGCACTGCCCCCTGGTGGCCGAAACTGGTACTGCACGTGCACTGCCCCCTGGTGGCCAAAACTGGTACTGCGCCATTTTATGCAACAGGGAAAAAGGGCCATAACTCAGCCAAAAATTGGTCTAAAAATATGAAAAAAAATCCATAAATAGATCGCACCGGTGTATAGGTCGCAGGCCTTGAAAAACCCATAAAAAGGTGCGACCTATACACCGGAAAATACGGTAATCAGGTTTGTTGTGTTAAATGCAGCCTTTTCCTTACCTCCTCTTGAAATACGAACTTTCCATTTGTCATCCACTTTAAAATATCTCCACACGACAGACATCGCTGCCTCCACTTCAAGTTAATGCCACGTTCCGCTTCTTTTTTACGACAGTCACCGCTTTACGGCAGGCACTGCTGCAAAACTATTGTGCATGTTTTGTTCCGAGACAATTTGACTCTGTAACTCAACATACAGTTAATATAATATTTCCGTTTGTGTTTAGAATAAATATACACATATATATCCGATCCCTGATCGGTGTGTAACGCCAGAGTCAAGTCGAGTCTGAAATCACGTTATCGGGACCCGGTTTCCGATCACGTGATCGGATCGGGACATCCCTACTAAAAACTAAAGCATGTTGCGGGTTGCCTTTTATATCTGCAGCTGGATTCATGACTTGTATCAGAGGGAAAGCGTTCGAAGAGGAGGAAGGAGGTTGTGAAGTGGAGGACTGCATTTTTGACATTTGTTTTTGTTGGAGTTTGGCCTTTGTAGATGTTTTTATCTCTTCACACATAATTAGTGATTCATACAGCCATATTTTAGCAATTGCCAATTGGTGTTCTATTTTTTCTTTCTTCTTGCCTTTGTTTAGAATAATTTGGTTCTGCAGTACAGAAACGAGTGTTTTCCAGGTGTCTGCTTTAAGGTTGGGTTCTATCTTATATTTTGTCATCCATTCTTTGACATATTTAACTGATTCCGGATGTTTTCGGCTCATGAATCTTGAATATTTTGTGATGGTTTCAGACCAGGAACACTGGTTTTTAAAACTGTTTTACATGCACCTGTATCGCAAAGAAAATCCACATAAACTGAGTTGACTTTAAAGTCCATGACCCACCATGTTTTCAAATTGCATCGCCATTAATATTTATTAGTTTATTTAAAAATAATACAGGAGCGTTTATTTATATTGTAGAGAAATAATGCAAAATGTGTTATTTCATGATTTATAGCAGATTTTAGCAGAAGCTCCGGGAAGATCTGCCCCTCTCCAAATATGGGCATTCACATCACTAAAGATTCCGCCTTGGAGTTACAGGCGGAGTTTTAATAAGCCTTCATCAACTTCCATGACCGCTGCTCTAAGAGAGGAAAAAAAAAGAGAAGCGGTTGCTCACTGATGTCTGTCATATTCTGAGCAGCATCCACGTAGACATACTAGTTTAATTCGCTTGATCGCGACAAATTCATTCATTTCCGCATCGCCTTTTTATTCTCTCCCCTGACCAGACAGGTCGGGAGTAGAAAGGCAGCCGCAGCGCGGAGCTCTGTCGGTCTGGATGTACCATCGCGCGCGGGCTTCCCCGTGCTCTCTGTGCTTCCCCGTGCTCCAGCAACAAGGCTGGACAGAACCGAGCCCCAGCACGAACTTCAAAGCTGACCCGCAGCGGAACGGGGAGCCAGGGAGAAGCCGCGCGGCTCGCTCCTCTCTGGGCAGAGGAGAGGAGAGCAGCCAGCAACAGTCGCAGCGGTGTTATATCTTATTAAAAAGGTCTATAAAATAAATAATAAATAAAAGCAGACCACTGGTCCAGTTGTACACAAAAATGCACCAGGAAATATGCAGTTTTACTCTCACTCTCATAAACCTCCATGGAAACTCACTCCTACCTTCTGCCTTGCTTTCTGGGTGGAGATCAATGTAACGAAAGGCATGACCCTTCGGGACTTTTCGGCCAGGTTTCCGGATTCATTCGGGAGTGGGTTGTTTTTTTTTTTTTTTTTTAACCCTCGCCTGGCCCAAATGCAAAAATGAAAATAAAATTCATAAAATACTACAGTAATTCTCCAATATGGTGAATTGTTACTGTCACGGTGGGTGTTGTCCTTTAACGCCAAAAATACACTACATGCGGCCCGGCTCCGCCCCGCTCCGCAGGTCGCAGCTGAGCGAGTCCAATTTCCACTTCCTCCGCTCAGCTCAGGTCCGCATGGATGCGCCGCTCCGAGACGCATGCGCGGGAATTGCGAGATCGCGCGATAAATCAAGTGATAAATAAGTAAGTCAGAACAAAACAATTCATTCGGTGGAAGAAGGAGAACAACAGTAGAGACTGCTGCCTTGATCTTCTCTCGTAAATGAGCGACAGGACATGGTTTGAGCAACAGGAAGTGATGTATTACATTTCAGAATAAAATACTTTATTTATTTATTTCTTGTATTGCGTTTGTAGGCGTAGTCATAAATGATAGTTTGAAAGCATTTTTGTACAAATAAATCCGTATAGAGCTAGGATTAAGTCCGCCCGTGGTGATTTTATTTTGTAAATACGGAAGTTGTGCTCGTTCCTTTTCCTGTTGGTGCGACGTAATCTTCAAAAGTTGACTCCGGCACAGCTCCGGCGTCCGGCAGAAATAGAAAAATTTCTAATTTTGACGGACTGCCGTCCGCTCGGCGCAGCTCGCCGCCGCCGTGCGGAGCCAGTGTAAATTCTGTCATTGATTATAATGGGTGCGTATTTGCTGCGGAGGTCGGACCGGAGCGGGGCGGAGCCGGAACGCATGTAGTGTATTTTTGGTGTAAGCGTTATATAAGGTCTTTCTTTCAAAGGATTCATTAAATCCAAAGCTGAACAAATATTCACAACTTCCTGTTCTTCGACAGAGCTAGAGTTGGGAGTGTTATCAACTAGCCATTAGGCATGTAACGAGATCTCGTTGTACGAGATCTCGCGATATTAAACTCCCGCGATATCTCTCGTTTAGAGGTAACGTTGTCTCGCGAGATGCTAATGCTAGCGCTAGCAGAGCCCCTAGCAAGTCAGCGTCACGGACAGCATGGCTTCGCCGGATGAAGTTGCTATAGAAGACGCCCCAACTACTGATGGAGGGTGCCGCAGACGCCTCTACATTGATGGAGTGTCCCAAACTGCCGACGCTGCCCCGAATGTAAAGACACGCGTGTAAACACCGGTGTGACCGGTGTTGCCAGATAGAGTCCCACCCACCCAAAGCACTCTTTACCCGCAAAAGGCAGAAGGAAAATCGCGGTGAACCGCCCAATCTGGCAACACTGGTGAGTGACGGCTGCAGATTCAGCGCTGTTTATGTTCAATTTTTGGAAAGTCCTGCGTGAATATCTATTTTTTTTTAACAAAGTTGAACGTTCTAAGGTCTAAGGAGATTCGATCAGTAAAATGAAGACATGTTAAAACAGAATAAAAGCCTTTTTGCGGCATAAAACCGATCTTTGAAGTTTTCTTGAACTAATGTTAAAATCTCGTCTCGTTCTCGCAAGATCTGTGATTTTCTCGTCTCGTCTCGTCTCGTGAGTTTTGTGTATCGTTACACCCCTACTAGCCATGCATTATAACCGTCCCTGTTATCGGAGTGGTTTCTTGTCATAGGAAATGCTTCTCTGTGAGCAAATTCTCCTCTGTTTGGATGATCTAAAGCTTTCTGGCAGTCACGTCTTTCATGTCCGAACTCGCCACACCTCCAGCAGGTGGCAGGACGATATTGTCGGGGACGGTCATACTGTGGTATGTATCTGTTAAAACCATGGCCTCTTGGTCTCATGTGTCTCCCTCTGTTGCTGTTAGTCATAGGAGCATTGTAATATATTTCTGTGTCTGGGTCATTGCTGTAAAACACATTTGTTTTGTTGTCAGGGTTATTTCCTCTTTTCTTTTTCAGCACTTTCTCAGCATGGCGTGCCCATTGCATAAAAACCTCAACAGTACAAGTGTTCAGTTCTACAAAGTGTTTCTTTATCCAACCTGAAATGTTTGGAGTACAAGATTGTAGCAGACCGTTCTTCAGCTGTTGCTGATAAGCTGAGGTTGGCTCGTCAGTGTAATCGATACCACTATAAATTTTGAAATCCTTTTCATATCTTATTTTAAAATCATTGACATCTTCCCCTTGTTTTTGTTTGATTGCAGAGAGTGCAGCGTAATCAGCTTTTCGTTTGAAAACGGTGCGCACTCTACCACAAAGAGCATCCCACTGTTGCTTGTAACGTCCAGTTAGGTGGTTTGGGGTTGTTACATCATAGGGGAGGGGGGCCCCATCATTTCCCCTGCCAGTGTAGTCACCACGCACTCGGGCCCAATGTTTTCCCAAAGACGACTGAGCTGCTTCACCGGTCTCATGACCATTAAGGCAATAGGAATGTATAATACCCTCCATATCCATGATCCACATTTCAGGATCCTCTAAGTGACTGCTAACCCCTTCAACAGCTTTTCTAGCCTCTTCGAGGGTCCACGGCCTAAAAACTAAAGCATGTTGCGGGTTGCCTTTTATATCTGCAGCTGGATTCATGACTTGTATCAGAGGGAAAGCGTTCGAAGAGGAGCAAGGAGGTTGTGAAGTGGAGGACTGCATTTTTGACATTTGTTTTTGTTGGAGTTTGGCCTCCGTAGATGTTTTTATCTCTTCACGCCTAATTAGTGATTCATACAGCCATATTTTAGCAATTGCCAATTGGTGTTCTATTTTTTCTTTCTTCTTGCCTTTGTTTAGAATAATTTGGTTCTGCAGTACAGAAACAAGTGTTTTCCAGGTGTCTGCTTTAAGGTTGGGTTCTATCTTATATTTTGTCATCCATTCTTTGACATATTTAACTGATTCCGGATGTTTTCGGCTCATGAATCTTGAATCTTTTGTGATGGTTTCAGACCAGGAACACTGGTTTTGAAAACTGTTTTACATGCACCTGTCTTCTTCTTCTTCTTCTTCTTCTTCTTTCGGCTTTTCCCTTTTCAGGGGTCGCCACAGCGAGTCATCCTCCTCCACCTCACTCTGTCCTCTGCATCCTCTGTCCTCACTCCAACTACCTCCATGTCCTCTCTAACTGCATCCATATATCTCCTCTTTGGTCTCCCTCTTTGTCTTTTTCCTGGCAGCTGCATTTCTAACATCCTTCTACCAATATACCCACTGTCCCTCCTCTGGACATGTCCAAACCATCTCAGTCTGGCCTCCCTAACTTTATCTCCCAGTTGTTTAACATGTGCTGTACCTCTGATGATCTCATTCCTGATCTTATCCATCCTTGTCACTCCTAAGGAGAACCTCAACATCTTCATTTCTGCCACTTCCAGTTCTTTCTCCTGTCTCTTTGTCAATGCCACTGTCTCCAGACCATACAACATAGCTGGTCTCACCACTGTCTTGTAAACTTTTCCTTTGACCTTTGCTGACACCTTTTTGTCACAAATCACTCCTGAAACTTTTCTCCATCCACTCCATCCTGCCTGGACTCTCTTTTTCACCTCTTTACCACATTCCCCATTTTCCTGGACAGTGGACCCCAAGTACTTGAAGTCCTGCACCTTTGTGACCTCTGCTCCTTGTAGCCTCACTGTTCCACTGGCCTCCCTCTCATTCACACACATGTACTCTGTCTTACTACGGCTGACTTTCATTCCTCTTCTTTCAAGTGCATACCTCCACCTCTCCAAGTTCTCTTCCACTTGTTCCCTGTTCTCACCACAGATCACAATGTCATCTGCAAACATCATAGTCCATGGGGATTCCTGCCTGACCTCATCTGTTAGTCGGTCCATCACCAGAGCAAACAGGAAGGGGCTCAGAGCCGATCCTTGATGCAATCCCACCGCCACTTTGAAGCTATCTGTCACTCCCACAGCACATCTCACCACTGTCCTGCTGTCCTCATACATGTCCTGTACCAGTCTAACATACTTTTCTGCCACTCCAGATTTCCTCATGCAATACCACACCTCTTCTCTTGGTACCCTGTCATAAGCTTTTTCTAAATCCACAAACACACAATGGAGTTCTTTCTGACCCTCTCTGTACTTCTCTATCAACATCCTCAAAGCAAAGATGGCATCTGTGGTGCTCTTTCTTGGCATGAAACCATACTGCTGCTCACAGATAGTCACATCTTGTCTAAGTCTTGCTTCCACAACTCTCTCCCAGATCTTCATTGTGTGGCTCATCAACTTAATTCCCCTGTAGTTGCTACAACTCTGTACATCACCCTTGTTCTTAAAAATGGGAACCAGCACACTTCTTCTCCATTCTTCAGGCATTTTCTCACCCTCAAATATTCCATTAAATATTTGAGTCAAAAACCTCACTGCCATCTCTCCAAGACATTTCCAAACCTCCACTGGTAGGTTTGGAAATGTCTTGGAGAGATGGCAGTGATACATGCACCTGTATCGTAAAGAAAATCCACATAAACTGAGTTGACTTTAAGCGTTATATAAGGTCTTTCTTTCAAAGGATGCAATAAATCCAAAGCTGAACAAATATTCACAACTTCCTGTTCTTCAACAGAGCTAGAGTTGGGAGTGTTATCAACTAGCCATGCATTATAACCGTCCCTGTTATCGGAGCGGTTTCTTGTCATAGGAAATGCTTCTCTGTGAGCAAATTCTCCTCTGTTTGGATGATCTAAAGCTTTCTGGCAGTCACGTCTTTCATGAATCCTTTGAAAGAAAGACCTTATATAACGCTTAAAGTCAACTCAGTTTATGTGGATTTTCTTTGCGATACAGGTGCATGTAAAACAGTTTTAAAAACCAGTGTTCCTGGTCTGAAACCATCACAAAACTCCATCTGGGTAAAATCAGCAGATGGCCTGACCAATAGACAAAGCATTTCCAAACCGGTGTACTTCACAGATGAAGAAACTGGTTCTTGCATTTCAGCAAATATTGTAATATCACCTGACTGTCCCGTAAATTTACTGGGCAGAGATTTACTGACAAAACTGGCCATTGCAATCATTCCCGTCAAGGACGGAATGAGAGCCACAAGATTGGACAAAACTCAGATTTATGCAAATCAAAGCCTGATCGATGTTTACTGCTCACATGACCTGGGTTCAACTGACAATCTAACAGCTGTTTCCTTTTTGATGCAGGAAGCAGGTAATGTGCTGACAAAGAAGGAGGATGAAATGCCTCTGAGCCAATTACAATTATGCCGGTTACCCACTGCACAACTCGAAACGCGCCTGCCGTCCCCTTTTGGCCGCTGGTCACGGTCCCACTGAACCACTGAACACCGTCTGATGACGTACACTAGGGGGTAGCAGAGGGAGGGGTCTCTGGCTTGTTTTCCGGGTTCAGTTGTTGTTTTAACTGCACCTCCGACGGTCTTCGATGAGATTAAAACTTTTTTTTATGTTTGGGGTGATCTACACTGGAGAGGACAGCAGCCTGTCAGCAGCAACTGTAAAAATGCCACGTTTCTTACCGGAGTTTGGTTCCAATTCCTGGAGGCTCGATCCGGTGAGTTTAAAAAGTCCGAAAAAAGTCCCGTTGTGGTTGTGTAATCAGATAGCGAGGCTCTCCCGACTGTTTGCCGGATGCGTCGAGCCGCCAGAGATCAACATTTGGGACGTCGGCGGCTCGACGGCGACGCGCGCGTGCGTGTGCAGGCTGCCCCCGCGCCGCTTCGATCACTTGAATCGCGCCTCTTCCTTGTTCGCCGTGACTCGACGTGTCTCCTCCATAGACTTTGAATGTAAACCGGTGTTATCCGGCCGCTTTGGCCGCTCGACAAAGGGGGCAGTGGGTAACAGGCATTAGACATGCGTTTTCTCTCAGAACGTTATGAAACTGATCTGAAACATTTACCTAACACATTGTGGTCTTTAGGACCTTCTGATGCTCGTTTGTTAAACTCCATCCTGATGAGCTCAAACAATGATGACATGATAAATAAAACAGTCCTTCTAGACATGCAGAAAGCTGCACCTAGACAGGAAAAGCAGATGTGGGAAACTAAAAGCGCACAGCTTAATGCTTATGGTTTGTATATGAGAATCACTCTGTACTCTGTTAGGACAAGAGCATGTTACATAGTGAACGGCTGGTGTCAGAAGTGGGATATCACTAATCTGCTGAGATCTGAACACCTCCATGACTACAGCACCAATCTATGGTGGTAACTGATGAACAAAACTGTTTATGAAGGGAAAACTGCCAACTGCTACATCTGTGCTCATCTACCCTATGCCACCCGACCCACAATTCAGGTTTGCAACCTGCTACTGTGCACACAGACCAACAAGCGTGCCTGTATGGACTAAGCACCCACCCAGGAACAGGCAGCTGGGTAAGACGAGACTACACGAAACCACTGTCTGATAAAGTGAAGGGTATGCACACAGACCTACACAGACAATTAGCCATGGTGACTATGGGATACAACTTCATGTCAAATTGCAGCGTCACCTCAAATGTCATGCCTCTACCCCAGACGCCCATCAAACTGCCTGAACTGATCACCATGACACATCTGCCACCAAGCGTTTTGGGACTCTGTGTTTTCAACAATGGAACCATCCCAGTGGGCCTGGTACCCTGGAACTTATGTGACAAAGTGTATTCATTCTGTAATGTCACGTATCCACGTAAAAATACACTGAACTATGTACATTGCGTTGTACATGTTTGTTTTTGTTGGAGTTTGGCCTCCGTAGATGTTTTTATCTCTTCACAAATGATCAATGTTTGAATTATCTAACAACAAGTATGCCCACTCCTGCTCAGCGCCTCTCACCAGGGGCAACTCCAGAGTGGAAGATTGTCCAACCCCTCTCAAGGAAACTGGTTCCAGAGCCATGTGTTGAGGTGAGTCCAACTAGTTCTAGCCTGAACCTCTCAACCTCACACACCAGCTCAGGCTCTTTCCCCACTAGAGAGGTGACATTCCACGTCCCAATAGCCAGCTTCTGTAGCCGAGGATCAGACCGCCAGAGTCCCCGCCCTCGGCCACCACCCATCCCACATTACACCTGACCCCTTTGGCCCCTCTCACAGGTGGTGAGCCCATGGGAAGGGGGACCCATGTCTCCTCTTCAGGTTGTGACTCCATGGGTAAAAGCCCAGCCACCAGGCGCTCGCCAATGTGCCCCACCTCCAGGCCTTGCTCCAGAGTGTGGCCCTAATGACCCGCGTCCGGGCGAGGGAACATTGATTCCATTAGTTTTACTCATCATTGGGGTCTTTGGGCTGCACTTTGTCTAGTCACTCACCTAGGACCTGTCTGCCTTGGGTGACCCTACTATGGGGCATGAAGCCCCTGACAGCATAGCTTCTAGGATCATTGGGACACCCAAACCCCTCCACCACGGTAAGGTGGCAACCCAGGGAGGAGATTTATTTAAAAACAGATTTCAGATGAATTTTAGTTCAACCTGCAGTTAATGAGTGTCTTTTCTGTTTAGCCTAAAATGTTCTTTGGACTTTGGACAGTTTGTTGTTGTTTTCGGAGCTCTTCTTCTGAGAAGTCTCCGTTTTCCTCCATAGCTACAAACTTACCGTAAAAATCGGCTTTTAACATGTTCCTGTGTATAACACGCTTTGTCCAATTATTGTCAATAAATTGGAAAAATCCTTAAATAACACGCTTCGACGTATAACACGTATCTATTATGCGTTACCGCTAGGCGACGCATCAGCGCCTCATTTGCCCTGCTGAAAATGGCGGCCACAGAAGCGAGCCAGCACTAAGGACTTTACAAGATAACACGGTAAAAACTATTATTTCTTTGCTGAGAAAAAATACATTTCTTAGCTGACATTATAGCACAAGGGTTCCTGAGCTTAACCGTTCCTTAATCAATTCACGAGATGTTCAAATCAGCTGGATTTTAAAAAGTAGTTTGCCATTTGCATGTGCGTAGGTGGGACGGCTTTATTTCTTTAAATTTAGCTAAATAAACACTTTAAAAAATATATATTCTTAGCTGAAATTATAGCACAAGGGTTCTTGAGCTTAACCGTTCCTTAATCAATTCACGAAATGGTCAAATCTGCTAGATTATAAATTGTTTCGGTTTGACTTCTTCCAAATCAGTCTCGTGCGCTACTAAAATAAATTATAAAAAATTGAATTTTATCTCAAATGTCTCATACAGCTAACAATTTGTAAATGACCACCAAATAATTACGCTCTGTAAGTTTCAAGAAAATCCGCGGTGTGGTTTATGAGTTATGAAACAACCTGGCCCGGGGCATCAGAAAGGCCAAGAAGCAGTATTCCAGGAAAATAGCTCATCGCTTCAAGGTTACACGGAGGATACACGGAGTCTGTGGCAGGGAACACAGACAATCACAAACTACAAACCATCCCCCCAGACCTGTGACAGCACAACCTCTACGCTGAATGAACTGAATGACTTCTTTGGTCGGTTTGAGGCATGCAACAGTACACTGCACAAAAACTCCCCCCCTCTCCTAATGACCAGGTGCTGGCGCTGTCCTCAGACAGCGCAAGGCGATCATTCATCAAGATCAACGCCCGGAAAGCTTCTGGTCCTGACAACATACCTGGTCGTGTGCTGAAGGACTGTGCAGGGGAACTCGCAGCGGTCTTCACAGACATCTTTAACATCTCACTGAGTCAGGCCATCGTCCCCACCTGTTTCAAAGCCACCACCATCATCCCTGTCCCAAAGAAGGCAACGCCCTCCTGCCTCAATGACTATCGCCCAGTAGCACTCACCCCCATCCTGATGAAGTGCTTTGAACGGCTAGTCATGAAAAGCATCACATCTGTCCTCCCTGCCTCCCTGGATCCCTTCCAATTTGCATATCGGCCTAATCGCTCAACCGACGATGCCATCTCCTCTGCCCTCCACACAGCTCTCACACATCTGGACACGAAAGACTCTTATGTTAGAATGCTGTTCATCGACTTCAGCTCGGCATTCAACACCATCATCCCCCAACAGCTCATCCTTAAACTGGACAGTCTGGGGCTGAACACCTCAATGTGTAACTGGCTGCTAGACTTCCTGACCGGGAGACCACAGGCAGTACGGGTCGGGAATAACACATCCAGCACCATCACATTGAATACAGGAGCCCCACAAGGATGTGTGCTGAGCCCCCTTCTATTCACCCTGCTAACACACGACTGCACACCATCATACAGCTCCAACCACTTCATCAAGTTTGCGGACGACACAACAGTGGTGGGTCTCATCAGCAACAACGATGAGACGGACTACAGGAACGAGGTGAGCCGCCTGGCCTTGTGGTGCGGACACAACAATCTCACTCTCAACGTGGAGAAGACAAAGGAGATTGTTGTGGACTTCAGGAAGAGGGATGCCCAACATGCCCCTCTGACCATCAACAGCACCGCAGTGGAGAGAGTGGACAGCACCAAGTTCCTGGGAGTGCACGTCTCAGAGGACCTGTCCTGGAGCAGGAACACTGCATCACTGGCCAAGAAGGCTCACCAGCGCCTCTACTTTCTCCGCAAGCTGAAAAGGGCTGGAGCTCCAACCCCCATCATGTGCACCTTCTACAGGGGTGCCATAGAAAGTGTCCTGACCAGCTGCATCACTGTGTGGTTTGGTGCATGTACTGCATCCTGCCGCAAGAGCCTCCAGCGCATCGTGAGAGCAGCTGAGAAGATTGTCGGCACCTCCTTCCCCTCACTACAGGACTTACACAGCAACCGCCTCACTCGGAAAGCCCTCTGCATGGCAGGTGATCCCACACACCCACTACACAGCTGCTTCAGCCTGTTGCCATCAGGGAGGAGACTGAGGAGTCTCCAGGCTCGAACCAGCAGACTGAGAGACAGCTCTGTTCATCAGGCAGTCAGGATGCTTAACTCTCTGCCTGCTCTGCCTCCCCTCCCACTTGTACTGCCTTAACACAAAAAACTTTAACACATTACCACACAACAAATATTTTAACACTGGACTCTGTGTCATCAAAACGGGTTATTCACTCAACTCATGGTCATGTGCTCATTCAGTTTGCACTAATTCTTATATTTGCACCAATGTTTTTATTACATTACTGCCTATAGTCATACTACTGTTTACAATCATTGTTTACATTTATTCATTCATTCAACCTTTTATTTAGTCAGGTAAATCTTATTGAATTTAGTCAGGTAAATCTTATTGAATTTAGTCAGGTAAATCTTATTGGATCTTATTACTAATCTTATTACTACTGTTTACATTCATTACTACTGTTTACATTTATTACTACTGTTTACATTTACACTACTTTTTATATCTACACTACTGCTGATATATATATATATTATTTACTAGCCTTATTGCATATGCCACTTTACCTCTATACCAATATCAACTACCTCATACATATACTGTGTACATAAACTTCATATGCTGCTTTGTCACTCTATTACAAATGTCAATGCCAGAACTTTCATTTTATTTTATAGATATACTTTTTACACTTTTATACTACTATGCAAAAACTCAGGACAGTATTACACTTTTTATTATTTCATTTTATGCTTATGTTTATTAAATGTTTAGTGTTTTAGTGTTGGTGTAACTTTTCATACTTTCATACTACTATGCAAAAACTCAGGACAGTATTACACTTTTATTATCTCATTTTATGCTTATGTTTATTAAATGTTTAGTGTTTAAATGGTTACTGTTGCACCGAGGGACTGAGAGAAATGCAATTTCAATCCTATGTATGTCCTGTACATATTGGAGTTTTTACAATAAAGTTGACTTTGACTTTTGACTTTGACTTATCTTGCTAAAAAAAAACAGCTAACAACACAGCTAACAGCAGCTAAATCCAGAGCAGCAGGCGGGCAGCGACAGAGTCAGTCCGACCAGAGGAGGCTTTTTTCGGACACATGAGCTAGAGACGGTCTGGAAGTGCCCTCCTAGCAGACAAAATTGGTACTGCACATTTTTTTGCCCAAAATGAAAAACGGCGATATCGGAGCCAAAAATGAGTCTAAAAATATGGGGAAAATCCATAAATAACACGCTTCGGCGTATAACACGCCAAACATTCAAATGAGTAAGAAAACTGGGTGTTATACGCCAATTTTTACGGTAACACNCGAGAGAAGATCAAGGCAGCAGTCTCTACTGTTGTTCTCCTTCTTCCACCGAATGAATTGTTTTGTTCTGACTTACTTATTTATCACTTGATTTATCGCGCAATCTCGCAATTCCCGCGCATGCGTCTCGGAGCGGCGAATCCATGCGGACCTGAGCTGAGCGGAGGAAGTGGAAATTGGACTCGCTCAGCTGCGACCTGCGGAGCGGGGCGGAGCCGGGCCGCATGTAGTGTATTTTTGGCGTTAAAGGACAACACCCACCGTGACAGTAACAATTCACCATATTGGAGAATTACTGTAGTATTTTATGAATTTTATTTTCATTTTTGCATTTGGGCCAGGCGAGGGTTAAAAAAAAAAAAAAAACAACCCACTCCCGAATGAATCCGGAAACCTGGCCGAAAAGTCCCGAAGGGTCATGCCTTTCGTTACATTGATCTCCACCCAGAAAGCAAGGCAGAAGGTAGGAGTGAGTTTCCATGGAGGTTTATGAGAGTGAGAGTAAAACTGCATATTTCCTGGTGCATTTTTGTGTACAACTGGACCAGTGGTCTGCTTTTATTTATTATTTATTTTATAGACCTTTTTAATAAGATATAACACCGCTGCGACTGTTGCTGGCTGCTCTCCTCTCCTCTGCCCAGAGAGGAGCGAGCCGTGCGGCTTCTCCCTGGCTCCCCGTTCCGCTGCGGGTCAGCTTTGAAGTTCGTGCTGGGGCTCGGTTCTGTCCAGCCTTGTTGCTGGAGCACGGGGAAGCACAGAGAGCACGGGGAAGCCCGCGCGCGATGGTACATCCAGACCGACAGAGCTCCGCGCTGCGGCTGCCTTTCTACTCCCGACCTGTCTGGTCAGGGGAGAGAATAAAAAGGCGATGCGGAAATGAATGAATTTGTCGCGATCAAGCGAATTAAACTAGTATGTCTACGTGGATGCTGCTCAGAATATGACAGACATCAGTGAGCAACCGCTTCTCTTTTTTTTTCCTCTCTTAGAGCAGCGGTCATGGAAGTTGATGAAGGCTTATTAAAACTCCGCCTGTAACTCCAAGGCGGAATCTTTAGTGATGTGAATGCCCATATTTGGAGAGGGGCAGATCTTCCCGGAGCTTCTGCTAAAATCTGCTATAAATCATGAAATAACACATTTTGCATTATTTCTCTACAATATAAATAAACGCTCCTGTATTATTTTTAAATAAACTAATAAATATTAATGGCGATGCAATTTGAAAACATGGTGGGTCATGGACTTTAAAGTCAACTCAGTTTATGTGGATTTTCTTTGCGATACAGGTGCATGTAAAACAGTTTTAAAAACCAGTGTTCCTGGTCTGAAACCATCACAAAATATTCAAGATTCATGAGCCGAAAACATCCGGAATCAGTTAAATATGTCAAAGAATGGATGACAAAATATAAGATAGAACCCAACCTTAAAGCAGACACCTGGAAAACACTCGTTTCTGTACTGCAGAACCAAATTATTCTAAACAAAGGCAAGAAGAAAGAAAAAATAGAACACCAATTGGCAATTGCTAAAATATGGCTGTATGAATCACTAATTATGTGTGAAGAGATAAAAACATCTACAAAGGCCAAACTCCAACAAAAACAAATGTCAAAAATGCAGTCCTCCACTTCACAACCTCCTTCCTCCTCTTCGAACGCTTTCCCTCTGATACAAGTCATGAATCCAGCTGCAGATATAAAAGGCAACCCGCAACATGCTTTAGTTTTTAGTAGGGATGTCCCGATCCGATCACGTGATCGGAAACCGGGTCCCGATAACGTGATTTCAGACTCGACTTGACTCTGGCGTTACACACCGATCAGGGATCGGATATATATGTGTATATTTATTCTAAACACAAACGGAAATATTATATTAACTGTATGTTGAGTTACAGAGTCAAATTGTCTCGGAACAAAACATGCACAATAGTTTTGCAGCAGTGCCTGCCGTAAAGCGGTGACTGTCGTAAAAAAGAAGCGGAACGTGGCATTAACTTGAAGTGGAGGCAGCGATGTCTGTCGTGTGGAGATATTTTAAAGTGGATGACAAATGGAAAGTTCGTATTTCAAGAGGAGGTAAGGAAAAGGCTGCATTTAACACAACAAACCTGATTACCGTATTTTCCGGTGTATAGGTCGCACCTTTTTATGGGTTTTTCAAGGCCTGCGACCTATACACCGGTGCGATCTATTTATGGATTTTTTTTTCATATTTTTAGACCAATTTTTGGCTGAGTTATGGCCCTTTTTCCCTGTTGCATAAAATGGCGCAGTACCAGTTTTGGCCACCAGGGGGCAGTGCACGTGCAGTACCAGTTTCGGCCACCAGGGGGCAGTGCAAGTGCTGTACCCGCTAGGGTCATGAGTACCGGTACACCAACCCAAGAAGAAGAACGTTTCCAGCTCCTGTGCAAGTAGCGAGGACCTTCTCCTCCTGTGCCCGAAAAAACGCTCCTCTGCTCGGACTGATTCTGTCTGCCTCTGGGCTGGAGGTAGCTTCTGTTAGCTCTGTTTGTTTGCTGTTTGTTAGCAAGATAAGTCAAGAACCACTCAGCGGATTTTTCTGAAACTTACAGAATGGAATCACAGTGGGGACGTTTACAAGTGAGTACCTTTATTAGATGTTTGAGATAAAAAAATAAAAAAACGATCTTTTTGTAGCATGTAGCTTCGAGTGTTAGCTTCTGTATTTGTTATAAATAACATCGAATCCACTCGGTGTATATTTATTTCTGCTTACAGAGTAATTATAGCACTCCAATGTACTTAACTATGTCCTGGATGAATCATTTGAGATGAGATTCGATTTTTATTCGTGTCAGAGGCGGGCATGGTCTCGTGTTGGCTTTCGTTTTATGTCTGTGTACTTCTGTTAACGTCCTAAATGGCTTCAAAACCACTCGGTGTATATTTATTCTGCATACAGAATGCAATTATAGGAGCTTTAATGTACGTTACTATGGTCTCGAGAAAACATTTGACATAAAATTCGATTTTTTATTCATTTTCTGAGAGACGGACTCCTCTCGTTTTTAGCTTTTTTAGCTTGTGGTTTTACTTCGGTTTGCTTAAATAGCTTCAAAACCACTCGGTGTATATTTATTTCTGCTTACAGAGTAATTATAACACTCCAATGTACTTAACTATGTCCTGGATGAATCATTTGAGATGAGATTCGATTTTTATTCGTGTCAGAGGCGGGCATGGTCTCGTGTTGGCTTTCGTTTTATGTCTGTGTACTTCTGTTAACGTCCTAAATGGCTTCAAAACCACTCGGTGTATATTTATTCTGCATACAGAATGCAATTATAGGAGCTTTAATGTACGTTACTATGGCCTCGAGAAAACATTTGACATAAAATTCAATTTTTTATTCATTTTCTGAGAGACGGACTCCTCTCGTTTTTAGCTTTGTTAGCTTCTGGCAGACATTAGCAGCAGAGCTAAACACTCGGTCCATATTGCCGGGTTGACTCAGCGGTCACGCGGTGCGTCAGCGGTGGATGACGCGTTACGTCGGCGGTGACGTAGGTGCGACCTATACACCCGTGCGACCTATTTATGGATTTTTCCAATTTATTGATAAATATTGGACACTGCGACCTATACAACGGTGCGACCAATACAACGGAAAATACGGTAGGCACATCAGAAACAAACACCCGACACAATACACAGAGTTTAACCAGACAACGCAGCCCAGCTCACGCTGCAAGAGACTTTATATTTATATTTATCTCATAAAGAAAAACATACACTTCCTTCTGTGAAGCCACAGGAGGAGAGTTAAGGAGTGTTGTTCAGAAAAGCATGTTACTAGCCTTATTTTATAAAACTGACACTTTAAGTTTCTTATTTGTTTACATGCCTGCTCAGGTTCTGGTTCTGGTCAGGTTCTGGCCAGGTTGTGGTCATGTCCTGGACAGGTTGTGGTCAGGTTCTGGTCAGGTTGTGGTCAGGTTGTGGTCAGGTTGTGGTCAGGTTGTGGCCAGGTTGTGGCCAGGTTGTGGTCAGGTGTTGGTCATGTCCTGGTCAGGTTCTGGCCAGGTTGTGGTCAGGTTCTGGTCAGGTTCTGGCCAGATTGTGGTCAGGTTCTGGCCAGGTTGTGGTCAGGTTCTGGTCATGTTCTGGTCATGTTCTGGTCATGTTCTGGTATTTTAAGTTGAGCTGCTTATTTTAAATTAGACATTTTTATTTCATACTGTTGCACTAAACTTCAATGTGAAGAATTTTATTTTAAATCTTATTACTTGATTGTTCAATCTACCTCACAGAAGTACTCTGTTAAATGTTAAGGTAAATAAAATAAAAATTAAGGGACATCTGGATCTGTTTCTTTTTTTTCCCTTCATTTTAAAAATGTATTTTAGAAGTATCGGATCGGGACTCGGTATCGGCCAATTCCTAAAATTAAAGGACTCGGACTCGGGGCCAGAAAAACCTGATCGGGACATCCCTAGTTTTTAGGCCGTGGACCCTCGAAGAGGCTAGAAAAGCTGTTGAAGGGGTTAGCAGTCACTTAGAGGATCCTGAAATGTGGATCATGGATATGGAGGGTATTATACATTCCTATTGCCTTAATGGTCATGAGACCGGTGAAGCAGCTCAGTCGTCTTTGGGAAAACATTGGGCCCGAGTGCGTGGTGACTACACTGGCAGGGGAAATGATGGGGCCCCCCTCCCCTATGATGTAACAACCCCAAACCACCTAACTGGACGTTACAAGCAACAGTGGGATGCTCTTTGTGGTAGAGTGCGCACCGTTTTCAAACGAAAAGCTGATTACGCTGCACTCTCTGCAATCAAACAAAAACAAGGGGAAGATGTCGATGATTTTAAAATAAGATATGAAAAGGATTTCAAAATTTATAGTGGTATCGATTACACTAACGAGCCAACCTCAGCTTATCAGCAACAGCTGAAGAACGGTCTGCTACAATCTTGTACTCCAAACATTTCAGGTTGGATAAAGAAACACTTTGTAGAACTGGACACTTGTACTGTTGAGGTTTTTATGCAATGGGCACGTCATGCTGAGAAAGTGCTGAAAAAGAAAACAGGAGATAACCCTGACAACAAAACAAATGTGTTTTACAGTAATGACCCAGACTCAGAAATATATTACAATGCTCCTATGACTAACAGCAACAGAGGGAGACACATGAGACCAAGAGGCCATGGTTTTAACAGATACATACCACAGTATGACCGTCCCCGACAATATCGTCCTGCCACCTGCTGGAGGTGTGGCGAGTTCGGACATGAAAGACGTGACTGCCAGAAAGATTTAGATCATCCAAACAGAGGAGAATTTGCTCACAGAGAAGCATTTCCTATGACAAGAAACCGCTCCGATAAAGTGCTGTTCTTTTACGGACCAGCAGGAGGCAGTACCCTCTAAAACCTGTGCATATGTTGCAAGAAAGGTGTAGAAGAAGAAATCTACCGTAGAAGAAGAACTGTTTGAAATCACACAACAAAAACAAATAGCTTTCCGCTCGCGTGCTGAACTGTTGTCTTTATTTGCGGTTTTAATGCATGGAGTCAGCGGAGGAGAAAGCGATCACGTGACTTTTGGCGAAAAAACAAAAGAAAAGTCCGACTCCAGATCAGGAATGAAGGAGAATTTAATACATTTGTGTCACAAAACATTCCTCCATGCGTCGCGACGCCGTCTCCACGACCACAGCGGCGCAAACAGCTGCAGGCTCCGGCGTGAAGAGGGTGAAGGCTGTCGGTGGGGACCTGTCAATCAAATCGTAGCGCCCACGGCGCGCGCATAGGCTTGCGGAGTTTCAAAAATTCAGAGGTGCACGACACGCGCTAATCCCAACTCCAGCTCTGTCGAAGAACAGGAAGTTGTGAATATTTGTTCAGCTTTGGATTTATTGAATCCTTTGAAAGAAAGACCTTATATAACGCTTAAAGTCAACTCAGTTTATGTGGATTTTCTTTGCGATACAGGTGCATGTAAAACAGTTTTAAAAACCAGTGTTCCTGGTCTGAAACCATCACAAAACTCCATCTGGGTAAAATCAGCAGATGGCCTGACCAATAGACAAAGCATTTCCAAACCGGTGTACTTCACAGATGAAGAAACTGGTTCTTGCATTTCAGCAAATATTGTAATATCACCTGACTGTCCCGTAAATTTACTGGGCAGAGATTTACTGACAAAACTGGCCATTGCAATCATTCCCGTCAAGGACGGAATGAGAGCCACAAGATTGGACAAAACTCAGATTTATGCAAATCAAAGCCTGATCGATGTTTACTGCTCACATGACCTGGGTTCAACTGACAATCTAACAGCTGTTTCCTTTTTGATGCAGGAAGCAGGTAATGTGCTGACAAAGAAGGAGGATGAAATGCCTCTGAGCCAATTACAATTAGACATGAGTTTTCTCTCAGAACGTGATGAAACTGACCTGAAACATTTACCTAACACATTGTGGTCTTTAGGACCTTCTGATGCTGGTTTGTTAAACTCCATCCTGATGAGCTCAAACAATGATGACATGATAAATAAAACAGTCCTTCTAGACATGCAGAAAGCTGCACCTAGACAGGAAAAGCAGATGTGGGAAACTAAAAGCGCACAGCTTAATGCTTATGGTTTGTATATGAGAATCACTCTGTACTCTGTTAGGACAAGAGCATGTTACATAGTGAACGGCTGGTGTCAGAAGTGGGATATCACTAATCTGCTGAGATCTGAACACCTCCATGACTACAGCACCAATCTATGGTGGTAACTGATGAACAAAACTGTTTATGAAGGGAAAACTGCCAACTGCTACATCTGTGCTCATCTACCCTATGCCACCCGACCCACAATTCAGGTTTGCAACCTGCTAC
>JBBPBX010020291.1:0-17820 GCA_038048925.1 Garcialebias charrua | reverse complement strand
CGTTTTGGGACTCTGTGTTTTCAACAATGGAACCATCCCAGTGGGCCTGGTACCCTGGAACTTATGTGACAAAGTGTATTCATTCTGTAATGTCACGTATCCACGTAAAAATACACTGAACTATGTACATTGCGTTGTACATGTTTGTTTTTGTTGGAGTTTGGCCTCCGTAGATGTTTTTATCTCTTCACAAATGATCAATGTTTGAATTATCTAACAACAAGTATGCCCACTCCTGCTCAGCGCCTCTCACCAGGGGCAACTCCAGAGTGGAAGATTGTCCAACCCCTCTCAAGGAAACTGGTTCCAGAGCCATGTGTTGAGGTGAGTCCAACTAGTTCTAGCCTGAACCTCTCAACCTCACACACCAGCTCAGGCTCTTTCCCCACTAGAGAGGTGACATTCCACGTCCCAATAGCCAGCTTCTGTAGCCGAGGATCAGACCGCCAGAGTCCCCGCCCTCGGCCACCACCCATCCCACATTACACCTGACCCCTTTGGCCCCTCTCACAGGTGGTGAGCCCATGGGAAGGGGGACCCATGTCTCCTCTTCAGGTTGTGACTCCATGGGTAAAAGCCCAGCCACCAGGCGCTCGCCAATGTGCCCCACCTCCAGGCCTTGCTCCAGAGTGTGGCCCTAATGACCCGCGTCCGGGCGAGGGAACATTGATTCCATTAGTTTTACTCATCATTGGGGTCTTTGGGCTGCACTTTGTCTAGTCACTCACCTAGGACCTGTCTGCCTTGGGTGACCCTACTATGGGGCATGAAGCCCCTGACAGCATAGCTTCTAGGATCATTGGGACACCCAAACCCCTCCACCACGGTAAGGTGGCAACCCAGGGAGGAGATTTATTTAAAAACAGATTTCAGATGAATTTTAGTTCAACCTGCAGTTAATGAGTGTCTTTTCTGTTTAGCCTAAAATGTTCTTTGGACTTTGGACAGTTTGTTGTTGTTTTCGGAGCTCTTCTTCTGAGAAGTCTCCGTTTTCCTCCATAGCTACAAACTTACCGTAAAAATCGGCTTTTAACATGTTCCTGTGTATAACACGCTTTGTCCAATTATTGTCAATAAATTGGAAAAATCCTTAAATAACACGCTTCGACGTATAACACGTATCTATTATGCGTTACCGCTAGGCGACGCATCAGCGCCTCATTTGCCCTGCTGAAAATGGCGGCCACAGAAGCGAGCCAGCACTAAGGACTTTACAAGATAACACGGTAAAAACTATTATTTCTTTGCTGAGAAAAAATACATTTCTTAGCTGACATTATAGCACAAGGGTTCCTGAGCTTAACCGTTCCTTAATCAATTCACGAGATGTTCAAATCAGCTGGATTTTAAAAAGTAGTTTGCCATTTGCATGTGCGTAGGTGGGACGGCTTTATTTCTTTAAATTTAGCTAAATAAACACTTTAAAAAATATATATTCTTAGCTGAAATTATAGCACAAGGGTTCTTGAGCTTAACCGTTCCTTAATCAATTCACGAAATGGTCAAATCTGCTAGATTATAAATTGTTTCGGTTTGACTTCTTCCAAATCAGTCTCGTGCGCTACTAAAATAAATTATAAAAAATTGAATTTTATCTCAAATGTCTCATACAGCTAACAATTTGTAAATGACCACCAAATAATTACGCTCTGTAAGTTTCAAGAAAATCCGCGGTGTGGTTTATGAGTTATGAAACAACCTGGCCCGGGGCATCAGAAAGGCCAAGAAGCAGTATTCCAGGAAAATAGCTCATCGCTTCAAGGTTACACGGAGGATACACGGAGTCTGTGGCAGGGAACACAGACAATCACAAACTACAAACCATCCCCCCAGACCTGTGACAGCACAACCTCTACGCTGAATGAACTGAATGACTTCTTTGGTCGGTTTGAGGCATGCAACAGTACACTGCACAAAAACTCCCCCCCTCTCCTAATGACCAGGTGCTGGCGCTGTCCTCAGACAGCGCAAGGCGATCATTCATCAAGATCAACGCCCGGAAAGCTTCTGGTCCTGACAACATACCTGGTCGTGTGCTGAAGGATTGTGCAGGGGAACTCGCAGCGGTCTTCACAGACATCTTTAACATCTCACTGAGTCAGGCCATCATCCCCACCTTTTTCAAAGCCACCACCATCATCCTGTCCCAAAGAAGGCAACGCCCTCCTGCCTCAATGACTATCGCCCAGTAGCACTCACCCCCATCCTGATGAAGTGCTTTGAACGGCTAGTCATGAAAAGCATCACATCTGTCCTCCCTGCCTCCCTGGATCCCTTCCAATTTGCATATCGGCCTAATCGCTCAACCGACGATGCCATCTCCTCTGCCCTCCACACAGCTCTCACACATCTGGACACGAAAGACTCTGTTAGAATGCTGTTCATCGACTTCAGCTCGGCATTCAACACCATCATCCCCCAACAGCTCATCCTTAAACTGGACAGTCTGGGGCTGAACACCTCAATGTGTAACTGGCTGCTAGACTTCCTGACCGGGAGACCACAGGCAGTACGGGTCGGGAATAACACATCCAGCACCATCACATTGAATACAGGGGCCCCACAAGGATGTGTGCTGAGCCCCCTTCTATTCACCCTGCTAACACACGACTGCACACCATCATACAGCTCCAACCACTTCATCAAGTTTGCGGACGACACAACAGTGGTGGGTCTCATCAGCAACAACGATGAGACGGACTACAGGAACGAGGTGAGCCGCCTGGCCTTGTGGTGCGGACACAACAATCTCACTCTCAACGTGGAGAAGACAAAGGAGATTGTTGTGGACTTCAGGAAGAGGGATGCCCAACATGCCCCTCTGACCATCAACAGCACCACAGTGGAGAGAGTGGACAGCACCAAGTTCCTGGGAGTGCACGTCTCAGAGGACCTGTCCTGGAGCAGGAACACTGCATCACTGGCCAAGAAGGCTCACCAGCGCCTCTACTTTCTCCGCAAGCTGAAAAGGGCTGGAGCTTCAACCCCCATCATGTGCACCTTCTACAGGGGTGCCATAGAAAGTGTCCTGACCAGCTGCATCACTGTGTGGTTTGGTGCATGTACTGCATCCTGCCGCAAGAGCCTCCAGCGCATCGTGAGAGCAGCTGAGAAGATTGTCGGCACCTCCTTCCCCTCACTACAGGACTTACACAGCAACCGCCTCACTCGGAAAGCCCTCTGCATGGCAGGTGATCCCACACACCCACTACACAGCTGCTTCAGCCTGTTGCCATCAGGGAGGAGACTGAGGAGTCTCCAGGCTCGAACCAGCAGACTGAGAGACAGCTCTGTTCATCAGGCAGTCAGGATGCTTAACTCTCTGCTTGCTCTGCCTTCCCTCCCTCTTGAACTGCCTTAACACAAAAAACTTTAACACATTACCACACAACAAATATTTTAACACTGGACTCTGTGTCATCAAAACGGGTTATTCACTCAACTCATGGTCATGTGCTCATTCAGTTTGCACTAATTCTTATATTTGCACCAATGTTTTTATTACATTACTGCCTATAGTCATACTACTGTTTACAATCATTGTTTACATTTATTCATTCATTCAACCTTTTATTTAGTCAGGTAAATCTTATTGAATTTAGTCAGGTAAATCTTATTGAATTTAGTCAGGTAAATCTTATTGGATCTTATTACTAATCTTATTACTACTGTTTACATTCATTACTACTGTTTACATTTATTACTACTGTTTACATTTACACTACTTTTTATATCTACACTACTGCTGATATATATATATTATTTTTACTAGCCTTATTGCATATGCCACTTTACCTCTATACCAATATCAACTACCTCATACATATACTGTGTACATAAACTTCATATGCTGCTTTGTCACTCTATTACAAATGTCAATGCCAGAACTTTCATTTTATTTTATAGATATACTTTTTACACTTTTATACTACTATGCAAAAAACTCAGGACAGTATTACACTTTTTATTATTTCATTTTATGCTTATGTTTATTAAATGTTTAGTGTTTTAGTGTTGGTGTAACTTTTCATACTTTCATACTACTATGCAAAAACTCAGGACAGTATTACACTTATTATCTCATTTTATGCTTATGTTTATTAAATGTTTAGTGTTTTAAATGGTTACTGTTGCACCGAGGGACTGAGAGAAATGCAATTTCAATCCTATGTATGTCCTGTACATATTGGAGTTTTTACAATAAAGTTGACTTTGACTTTTGACTTTGACTTATCTTGCTAAAAAAAAACAGCTAACAACACAGCTAACAGCAGCTAAATCCAGAGCAGCAGGCGGGCAGCGACAGAGTCAGTCCGACCAGAGGAGGCTTTTTTCGGACACATGAGCTAGAGACGGTCTGGAAGTGCCCTCCTAGCGGACAAAATTGGTACTGCACATTTTTTTGCCCAAAATGAAAAACGGCGATATCGGAGCCAAAAATGAGTCTAAAAATATGGGGAAAATCCATAAATAACACGCTTCGGCGTATAACACGCCAAACATTCAAATGAGTAAGAAAACTGGGTGTTATACGCCAATTTTTACGGTAACACATACGTGTAGTGGGCATGACCGTGTCCACTCCGATACACCTGTGTATTTTTGAACTGTTCCAGAGATGATCTTTACTGACCTCTCAGTAAAGCAAGACATTTACTACAAATTATTCCATTACAGGTAGTCCCCGATTTACGAGCGCTCTGATCTACGAGGTTCCAGACTTACGAGCTGGCGAATTATTGGAAAAAACGCAAAAAATACTGAGTTTTCCTGTGTTTTTTCACCACAGTTCGTTAGCTAAACATGTGGACACACGTTTCCGATCATTTTTATGCACTCATAAGCAGTTTTTCGATGAAAAACGAGTGTTTGTAGTCGCGCTAGCAAAACCGTTCCAATTTACGAGCGAATTTCCGGACTTACGAGAAGCGTGGCGGCCGTTCCAAATTACGAGATTTCCGGTTTACGAGCGCCTCGTTGTAACGGATCTCGCTCGTAAATCGGGGACTACCTGTAGTTGTAATCTGAGAACATAGTCACCAAAAGAGACTTATTTCTATCTTTGATTTTTTTCTAATGTAATCAAAAGAATAACTTTTGTCATTTTCATGATATATGTTATATGCTGTTATTCTTTTAATATGGAGTATTACTGTGTTACTTGACCAAATGAAAGTGTCTACTCAAAATATCTATGACAAAGTTGAATAATGTGTCAAATTGACTTGCTCAGGAGTTGTTTTTGTTGAGTTCAGCTAAAACTCTCGTTAGCGTCGAGATGTCTCCTCTCTTTCAGACACTTTTCCAAAACATTCCTCTTTGTTATCTAAGCAGACTTGCTGTCAACCTTGAGTTTTCACTTCACAGTTTCACACTCCTCTTGGCCCACGGACCAATGAGGAAAGTGTGTTCTAATCTCAACATTTTTTTTTTTTTTCAAATTTATTTATTGAGGCTCTCATAACAAATACAAACACATCTGTTAATTATATGATACATGTATAGAGAAACCCCGACTTTTTCTTTTTCCCCTCCCGACATAGACAATTTCAATAAAACAGTTAAACACACAGCAGGTTCTACAATAACCAAAAATCATAAAAAAGAAAAGAGAAAAGAAAAGAAAAAAAAGAAATACAGACAAATCAACTAAGAAAAAAAGTAATATTAATAATTAAAATATTATGAGGCAGCATATGTCATCCCCTATGTAAAGTTGAGGCCTGTGGGATCCAGTCTATCCAGGAGTGGTTTCCATATCTTAATAAATCTCTCACTTTCATCCCGTAAGGTGTAGGTCAGTTTTTCCAGAGGAAGTATCCTCAGAAGCTCGTTATACCAGTCACTCAATGTCGGGGCTTCCTGTGATATCCAAAACTTGAGGATGGCCTTCCTTGCAGCATGCAGACATGTTCCTATAAATTTTGTGTTATGGGTGCTCTTTGCATTGTCCACTTTAGCTCCCAAAATACAGTGAAAGGGTGATAAATGTAGGTCATACCCCATCAAAGAGGTCACCTCAGCCTGTACCTCCCCCCAAAACTTCTCAATCTTTACACATTTCCAAAACATATGCGTGTACGTACCAGGTTCTAAATTACATTTACTACAGGTTGAAGATCCCAGTCCCATCCTGCCCCTCAGTATTGGCGTAGTATGAAGCCTGTGAAGTATTTTAAATTGTGTCTCTCTGTCCGCATTACACGTCAACATATTATGTGTGTTTCTCAAGATTGATGTCCAGGTGTCATCCTCAATATGCCAGTCCAAATCCATTTGCCATTGTCTCCGTAAATAATCACAGGAACATTCTAGATTCGACCCAAGTTTCTCATAGATATAAGATATAAATTTCTTTGATTTGGTCTTAATAAGAATGTCTTCAAGAAACGATGTCTTTGGGGCCCTAGCATTTTTATGTAAAAAGTGCCTCATCTGTAGGAAACGGTAGAAGTGAGATTGTTGCAAGTTATATTTACTCTTCAGATTTTCAAATGATTCAATTGCTTCTCCTTCAAAAAATTTACTGAGGCAATCTAGACCCTTATCTTGCCACACTTTGAATACCGGGTCCTGATATGATGGAGGGAAATCAGGATTACACCATACAGGGGCAAGCAGGGAGAAGTGGTCTTTCATTTTAAAATATGTTTTGATCTTATTCCATGTAATTAGTGTGTTCAGTACTATATAATTGTTTTGGACCTCAGTTTTTGCTTTCTTATAACTAACAAAGGGACCATCTTTTAGGTTCAACACACCACAGTTCTTGGATTCTACATCAATCCACGTGTTTGTACTATCTGGGTTCACCCATTCTTTCAAGTATCTTATTTGAGCCGCCCAATAATACAAACGCATATTGGGCACGCCAAGTCCTCCTCTTTCCTTACTTCTTTGTAATTTACCTAATTTCATTCTGACCTTTTTCCCTTGCCATATAAAATTTGTAAACACCTTATTTAGATTTATGAAGAAGCTGTTTGGAATTGAGTTTGGTAACATCTGCAGACAGTATAACATCCTGGGTAATATGTTCATTTTGAGTACACTCATCCTACCCAACCAAGAAACAGGTAAAGTTCCCCATCTCAGTAGATCTTCCTTTACTCCAGCCATAATTGGTTCCAGGTTAAGTTTTACTAGTTTTTTAAGACAGGGGCTGATTCTTATTCCAAGATAAGTTATTCCTGCCGGTGACCAATGGAAGGGGAAGTTACTGGGCACAACAGACTCTGTCATAGCCCCTACAGGCATGGCCTCTGTCTTTAACAGATTAACCTTAAAACCCGACACGTATCCGAATTGCTTTAAACATTCCATCAGATGTGGGATAGATGTATCAATCTTATCCAAGAATAAAAGTACGTCATCCGCATAGAGAGAGATTTTATGTATTTTATCTCCAACCTCTATCCCCTTTATCTTAGTTTCAGTTCTTATAAGCTCTGCAAATGGCTCAATAGCCAGTGCAAACAAGAGAGGACTCAATGGACACCCCTGTCGGGTTCCTCGCTCAAGGAGGAAGGGATCTGAACAATGGGAATTGACAATTATGGAGGCTTTAGGTGATCGATACAGTAATTTTACCCATTCAATGAATCCTGTCCCAATTTTAAATTTGTCCATAGTACAAAAGAGAAAGGGCCATTCAACTCTATCAAAAGCCTTCAGTGAGTCCAGGGACATCACTAATCCTTGTATGGCATTATTACTGGCAAACTGTATAATATTCATAAGCCTCCTAATATTGTGAAAAGAATTTCTTCCTTTGATGAATCCTGTTTGATCTGGTTTTACCAAACGGGCAATCATGGGTTCAAGCCTAAGGGTCAGCACCTTCACCAGAATCTTTGCATCCACATTAATAAGTGAGATGGGCCTGTAAGAGGCTGGGTCTTCTGGGTCTTTGTTTTTTTTTTCAAAATTAGACTAATATTAGCTGAAGACATTGTTTCTAGTAACCGGTGTGTAACATAAAAGCTGTAATTAAAAGTTTTAGTTAGATGCGTAGTAAGATTATGCTTATATGCTTTAAACCATTCGGCTGAAAATCCATCAGGACCTGGTGATTTCCCGCTACGCATTAGTGCTATTGCTTCAACATTTTTGAGTAAAAGCGTTTTGCTTTCATGAACGCTTTAGAGTTTGAATGGACAGAGACCTGGAAGCTCTCTGCCTTGTCAACTGATTTAAGTTTGGTCAAGAGCAAAAGACCAACTTATCAGTGGAACTGATGGACGTCTCCATCCAGTTCACCGAGCAAAAGCTCTCTATGACTTTCTTGAGGAAAGCTTTATTTTGAAACTAACCCAGAAGCTGCTACTATCTTTGACGAAGAAGGCAGGCGTCACGACACGTGAATCCATGAACACACCGAGGTACACCGGACTTCATAGGCCCAGAACCTGTGAGGCTCAGACTGCTCCTGCAACTACCAACCGAGACTGAACGTCAACAGGTACAGAGGTGCGGATGTTTCTTGGATCGTGCTGTGAAGTCGAGATGGTTCTCGTACGAAGGAGTGTCATTTCTGGTTAAACCAAGATAAATAACTTCCTCTCTTAACCCCTTCACCTCTCCTTATTCCTCTTAAATCTCTCCTTATTTCAATCTGGAAACTATATTTAAGCTAAAGAGCCACAGACTAAGTATAATGACATCCTGTATTTATGTCTGTTGTGTTGCAATTTAAATGTGCTGACGTGTTAAATTGCAAGAAAGTGAAATCATGTCAATCAAGTGTAATGGTGTTAATTTAGTTGATTTATTTTAAATAAATGGTAGTGTCTTTGACATACCAAACTAAGTCAACGTTCTCTGTCACTTAATGGCTTTATTTATTTATCCATCATAAAGATCACAGAAATATTGGGTAAACTGAAAAAGAAAAGAATCCGTGAAATTACTATTCAATCTGAATAAGTAAATTAATTAAGGTAAAGAGGTCAGCTTAATACTGACCCCTCCTAAAATCCTTTACATCTGGGTGGCACCGTATGTGTAGACACAATATGGTGGTTACCCTCATGTTTGCTTCATACGCGTTAGCAGAAGTGCTAGCGTTGTGCAACACAAAAGCCTTCTGGCTAGACCACAGTTCTCTGAATAGTTTAACAAAGCTTCAACAATCACTGTGCAAGGGGCGGGTACACCCTGGACAGGTCTCCAGTCCATCACAGGGACACATAGAGAAAAACAACCATTCAATCTCTCTCAAACCTAGGGACAATCAATCTAACATGTACCATATTTTCCGGAATATAGGTTGCAGCTTTTTATCATTTTTGCATGCTCTGCAACCTATATTTAGGTGCGACCTATTTATGGCTTTTTATCACTGAAAAGTGGAAATGCTCTGTATGGGTGCGCGCTTGGTGTTATTTACGTTCTAAAATAAGCTGATTTGTAATCATTTATTAAAGGGGACCACATGTAAGTATTTAAAATTTTTATGTTATGTCTGTGTGCTATCTTGACAATATTAATTCATTTTAATACACAAAATAATTCTTAGATAATTAATTATACCCTTTTTAATTCTGCCATTTTTAACTTTCGTTTTGAACGACCGGTTTCTGATACTGAGTTCTGAAGTCCACGCCCTTCAACGATCTGTTTACGCCCTCTGTAACAGCCAGTATCTGTAATGTGTTGTTGTTTTAAAATTAGCTCTTTTTTTATTACTCATTTGACTTACTGTTAGTGCTAGCTTAAGATAACTTACCGAAACCCGTCTGAGCGCGCCGCAATTTGCTGCTCCTTTTAGCATGAGACCACCCGAATCCGATGCTAATGTTAGCTTGTTCCTCTTCCGGTGTTCGCCAGCTCCGCTCGTTGCACGCGGAGATTTTGGGAGTTATCGCTGTTCCAGTCAAGACAACACAAAGTTCACCAAGTGTCTCCCGTAAATTAATCCGTAAGGAGAAGGTCCTCGCTGCTGCGAGGCTGCTGCGAGGCTGCAGCGAGGCTGTACAGTTGAAGCTCCGCTCCATCGCGCCAGAAGAGGGTCCCGTTGCCGCTGGTCCCTACGCCGGGGGTCCGCTCGTTTAATTTTTGCCGGCTGCGCGTTGGGAGCGATCGCAAATACACTAAAAATTGAACTAAAACATAAAAATAACAATTATACTTTATTTATAAAGCCATTTAAAAAAAACACAGCTGCAACAAAGTGCTGTACACATGAAATTAAGAACATATAAACAAAAGATGAGATGAAATCATGAAAAACAACAGTCATGTGTTTAATACAGAAGTGGGTTGAGCCTAACCAGGGGTTGCTAGGTGAGGGGCTGGACTCAGGGTTGAGGTGGGTTGTCCTAGCGCTTGTGACGTCACAAGCGCGATTGATTTCAAAACGAAACCTAAATTATCACAGTAAAATAAATCTACTTAGAGTAAATAAACCACTGGGTGCATTTTTTTGGCCTTAGGACTGTTTTTTTATGAAGTAAATACCCAAAGTTGAGTAAAAAAAACATTAAAAAGTGAATTTTGCATGTGTGGTCCCCTTTAACAAAAATTAAACAGAGACACACTAACATATACAGTATATTCAGCTAACAAATATTTTTTTAGGCGTTTCTGTACGGTAGTTAAATTTTAATGAAACGCAGGGTTTCCGCCCGCTGCGTGTGTATATATTGTTTCATCAGTCGTAGCGAAACAAATTTTTTAATCCAGCTCATTTCACAATTACATTCATTTATTAAGGAAAAGTTCAGCTCAGACACATATTTGCTATAATTTTTATCAAACAAATAATTGTTTTTAAGCGTTAATCTTCTTAAAAGCCTTGCTGTGCGCTCCTGTGGCAGACATTTGCAGCAGAGCTAAACACGGTCCACATTTACGTAGGTGCGACCTATATTCAGGTGCGACCCGTATATGGATTTTTCCAATTTTTTGGCAATAATTGGACAATGCGACCTATATTCCGGAAAATACGGTATGTTTTTGGTCTGTGGGAAGAAACCGGAGTGACTGGACAAAACTAACGCATGTGTAACGCCTAAAGGCCAGGCAGTTGACTGCGGCTACAAAAGCAGCATCAGAAGAGTGTCCTTTAAAAGAGCCTGAGGTGTGAATGAAAACAGGAGGCCGTGGTTTCAGTTTTGGTGTATATATATATTAAAGTGATTGTGCACAAAATAAGACAAAAACAAAAACCCAAAATAAGACAAAAACAACAAGAGTCACAATAGTTGAGTCACCAAATACATGTACTCATTTCAAAGTCCATTATCAAGTCCATAGTTCTAGCTCGCCATCTGTAAATCCATGTTGGAGATTCTGGTCCAAAGAAAAAAACCCGACCTATAGGTCAGAAATACACATTAAGAATTTCATTCCAATTAAAATAACCAACTGTCATATAGCATGTACAGATATATAAAGAAAATAAACATCTTGATATATATAATCATTCAAAATCAACATTTACTGTAAGTAATTGTCAATCAACCATGGTTTAAGTATAGTTAACTAGAAATAATATAATTCAGAATCATATTTCCAGTCAATCAATTTAAAGTGATCATATTTTCAGTCAATCAATTTAAAGTGATCATATTTCCAGTCAATCAATTTAAAGTGCACTTTCAATAATCATTTATCAAAAAATGATTATTTAACATCAAGTCTTCTAAAATAATCAGAGAAAAAAAGATATTGCGCAATATAAGTTCAAACAAAAGTGTAGCTACATTCTTTTCAGTTGATTTTACAGGCATACCAACTTCATTGTCATTTTAGTTTCAATATAAAAAGTCTTAAAACGCACACAAAACATAAGTAATGCAACCAACAACTGAGTGCATATACCAGACCTGTGTCCACAATTCAGCTTCCATTTTATATAAATATATAAAAAACAATTGTTTTACCTCTTCAACTGAGTGAGGAGTACTTAACCTCAATGCACAGCCTGGTGGTGATTAATGGCAGAATCCCACAAGAGTTTGAATTAGAGCCACCAGTAACTCTGGTAAAACAACATTTCAATGAGCAATCACATGGTTGTCTTAAACATGAACAATATTGCTATAAGATATCAAGCTCACC
The DNA here is from genome assembly GCA_038048925.1 of Garcialebias charrua. NCBI lineage: Eukaryota > Metazoa > Chordata > Actinopteri > Cyprinodontiformes > Rivulidae > Garcialebias > Garcialebias charrua. The sequence continues at coordinate 5,757 of JBBPBX010020291.1, read as the reverse complement.
ATGTATTTTGAGTTGCAATTTGCTGATCTGAAGAGTGCAGCAATTTGTTTGGGAGACGCCCAGTGGAGCACACCACAGCCACAGTGGAGAAAGAGGAAGTGAACTATGACCCATGGCTTAAAAAAGTTAGAGAGTTGGGGCAACACAGGAAGTGGACCCGCCAAAATAAATGTCATAGACTAGATGTGGGTTACACATGCACGGAGGCAAAGGTGGGCATATGAACGCTAGGGACCGCTAATGCGCTAATCCGCTTACAGCGGACCTAACGTTTTTGTCAGCGTAACAACGGAGTGACTAACTTTTATAATTCATAAGCGGATTTGTGCTATTTTTATTTAAAATGCAGTACCGCTAATAACTAATTAACCAGTTCGAGTGGTCTTGAAGTTTTAATGCTGACAAGGGGTGCAGCTTTCTCAGGCTGTGATTTCCTTCGTATGCATCTCTCACAGTTCTTGACTTTATTGCAAACATCAACTGCCATTCGTGGCCAGAAGAAACGTGATCTGACAAGGTCCAGTGTTCTCTCTGTACCCAAATGGCCCATTTGGTCATGAAGCTGGTTGAGGACCTCAGGCCGACACTCCTCTGGAAGGACAAGCTGGTAAGTAAGCTCACCTCCAATATTCCTCCTCCTAACGAGAACATTATTATGGAGCTCCAGACGTGTAAGCTCTCGCAAGAGTAATGGCAGATTGGGGAGCTGTTCCCTTAGAGATGGTGGCGGACTTTCTCCTCGTTCCAGTTGAGCAACAATGTGCTGAATGACCGGATCGGCTCGTTGTTTGGCAGCAATTTCATCAGCAGAGACGGATGGCATGACAGGTGAAGAGAACTGCATATCATTAACAAAACTGTCTGGTAGGCTATCAGTGTTAGTAGAGAGCGTTTGCACAAGAGCAACAACTTGGTCCAGGTTGGGTGAGCTGTACACTAGTTGTCTGTCACATATTGCTTGGACTGAGTGCTGGTCAATCAAAATAGAGGATGGATGTTCAAGGTGTTGCTCAGTGAATTTCAATATTCTCTCTCTCTCTTTCCTAGACAAAGCATCCTCCATCTGTTCAACATGAGGTCGCCGAGAGAGTCCGTCGGCATCAGCATTCAACCTGCCAGCCCGGTAGATTATCTTAAATGAAAAGGTTGACAGAGCAGAAAGCCATCTGTAACTTGTAGCATCCAATTTAGCAGAAGTTAACAGATATGTCAAAGGATTGCTATCTGTAACCACAGTAAAATTGGATCCGTACAAATAGTCATAGAATTTCTCTGTAACTGCCCATTTGAGAGCCAAAAACTCAAGTTTATGGGCAGGATACCGGCGTTCACTGTGTGAGAGACCTCTGCTGGCATATGCAATCACCCTGGTCTGTCCATCAAAGTCTTGGTATAAGACTGCACCAAGACCAATAGAGCTGGCATCTGTGTGCACGATGTAGGGTTTATCTGGGTTTGCAAAGGCAAGAACTGGGGCTGTACTGAGCTTCTGTATAACCTCTTCAAAGGCCTGCTGGCAAGCTGGCGTCCAACGGGAAACAAAAGGTTCTTTGGGGTTAAGATAATGTTGTAACTTCCCCTTTTGGTTTGACCTTTTCTGACTGGGAGGATATCCAGCCGTTAACTCATTGAGAGGTCTGACGATTGAAGAGTACCCTTTCACAAACCGTCGATAATACCCTGCAAAACCAAGGAACGATCTGAGCTCTTTGAGATTTTCAGGAACTGGCCAAGATGTCAATGTGGAAATTTTGTCTGGGTCAGTCTCCACTCCATCACTTGATACTACATGCCCAAGGTAGCGAACTGATGTCTGGAAGAGAAGACATTTTTCAGTTGATAGCTTCAGTCCAAACTCTTTCAGGCGTTGAAGAACTTTCATCAGTCGGTGTTCATGTTCCTCCAGAGTTGGTGCAAACACTATCAAGTCATCAATGAAGACGAGCACTTCTTTTAAATTCATATCTCCCATGCACCGCTCCATGAGACGTTGAAAAGTGCTTGGAGCATTAGTTACTCCTTGAGGCATGCGGTTGAATTCATAAAATCCAAGTGGACAGACAAATGCAGTTTTATTCTTGTCTGTTTCATTCATCTCAATCTGATAGTAACCAGATTTTAAATCTAATGTGGAGAACCATGTGGAGCCAGACAGTGCTGAAAATGTGTCTTCCAACTTCGGTAATGCATATGCATCCCGGATGGTCTGTGCATTCAACTTCCTATAATCGATACAGAGCCGTACTGCACCGTTTTTCTTCCGCACTACAACTATGGGGGAAGCAAAGGGTGAGTTTGATTCACGTACAACACCAGATTGCAACAATTCTTGAATATGCTTTCGAACAGCATCCACATCTCGAGGGTGGATAGGTCTTGGTCGTTGTTTAAAAGCAGTGGGATCTGACAGCTTGATCTCATGCTTGACCTTGTCTGTACAACCAAAATCAAGATCATGCTTTGCAAAGACTTCTGACATACTGTCCAGCATGGTTGTTATACGTTGCTTCCATTCAGTTGAGAGCGGTGAGTCTCCAAAGTTGTAGTTCAACTTGGTTGGGTTTGATTCTGTATTTTGGGAGGGTTGTTGCACACACTGCTCTTTATGGAGAATGGTCTGGATGGTACTGACTTCAGCTATGGCTGCTCTGGCTGGAATCACAATTTCATGGTCAGATTCATTGGTGATCACCACTGGTAGTAAAGCAGGTTGGACAGGAGGTAGGTCAATAAGGCTGGATTTTACTATCAACCCACCAGGCAGAGAGAAGGAGGTTGGGTGCTGAATAATTACTTCTTTCTCACCTTGCAGAAATGGGCATATGACATGAGCATCCAACACAACAGTCTTCCCAGCAGAAATGATCTGTGGGATGGTGGACTGCATTTTGAGAATGCCATGATAGTCATCAGTTGTTAACTTGTGCCTTATCTCCAAAATCTTATGCACTGTTCTATATCCTGAAGGTAAAGGACAGAACCCAGACTGTGACTGACAACACTGGTCATACACAACATCCAGGGTGTTGGTGCCAATCAGAATAGGGGGCTGTGATGATTGCAGGTCTGGGACGACCAAGGCCAAGGTGTGGATGTCCATCTCTTCACCTACAAACTCAGGTGGGAAGGTCAAACAGAGCTCTACATATCCAATGTAAGGCACTCTCTGTCCATTTGCACCTTCTACCTTCAAAAGATCATTTAATGGCTTTATTTTATGGTCAGACAGGTGGGTGTTATAAAAAGAATGTGAAACTGTGGTGACTTGGGAACCCGTGTCAAAAAGGCAATGGAAAATGGTCCCTTTAATCTTGACCTCACCTGTACTTCTCATGCCCACTAATCCTTTTGGTAGTGGGAAATGTGAAGATGAATACTTAGTGTGGGAACATTCATTGGTTGCAGCTCTCACTTGTCCCTCAGTAAGAACTGCTTCTAGTTTGATGGCTTCTTATTTTCCCAGGACTGCTGTTTGTGTTTAAGCTGGCGGCGTTTTTCTTCAACCAGGCTGGGGTGGGATTGATTGGAACAGTTGGGAGCAATATGGCCATCCTCTCCACACTTGAAACAGAACCAGGGTTTTGGCCTATTACTTGTTTGACCTGGGTTTGGTTTCTTATTTTTCAGCTGGATTTCTGGCTTAGCAGATTTGGAGTCTTTGGATAACAGTGCTGACATCTGACTCTGCAGCTTCAGCATTTGCTTCCTCAAATCTTCAATAGCACCAGAGTCTGAAGAGTGGCCACATGAACATTCACTAGTAGTGTGAGTTTGCAAGTTAGCACGGTGCTTGAATGCAGGAATATGCTTTTTCATCAACATCTCTTTTGCCAATTGTTTGTCTTCTTCTGTTCGGAGTGTAAATAAAAGCTCTGAAAAGGGAGGTGGTTGGTCTTTTTTCTTTTCTAGTTGAAGCTTGTTAATCATGCTGTTATCCCAGCAACCTCTACAAAATTGTTTTAGCAAATATTTGTCCATTTCAACTGTTGGAATCCCACCACGCCTCACCACTGTAGTGAGAGCCAGCTGGAGTCTCTGCAGATATGAAGATGGAGGTTCCCCTTGGTCCTGAAGAGTGTTTAAAAATTTAGCGAACAGCTCTTCTCCGTCCTCAACAGTGGCATATGCAGAATCAAGTACCTGCAAAAATGTTGCAGGCAGGGCATTTGGTCCCAACCCTTTCACTAGGTCAGCAGCAGGTGGGAGTAAACCTTCCAAAATGCGCCTCGTAACATGTAAGGGTGCAAGACTTGGATCTGCATTTAAAAGTTCTATTTGGGACCTCCAGGATTCATAATCAGCCTCATTCTGTGGTTTTGGAAGTTTTCCTGAGAAAGTACGTAATCTAAATGAAGACGGGGGTTGAAGGTTCACATCATCTCTGCGCACAATGTGTTCAACTACAACCCTTTGTATCTCAGGAGGGTTCAGATCATTACCTGGGAGAGGAATTCTTGGTCCCACATTTGTAGCAAGATTGGGCTGGGTTTGAGGTCCTTGCTGGTCGGTGGGAGACTGAACTGATTGCTGTGTGGGAAGAGCAGATGGCTGAGTTAGACTGGACACTCTGTCAGTGGCAAATATCTCAACTGTGTCCCTCCCTTCACCATCCTCTTCAGACTGCCCTCCAGTGGCTGCCATTCCAAAATGTGCACATATTTGCTCAAACACTCCTCTCAAAACATCATCAAATGATTGTCCACTTTGCTGGGAGATGTGTCTTAATTCAGAAAGGTAATCAGGGGGTGAGGTAGTCCCCACTGTGGCTGTGACTGCGCACTCACTCAAAAGTAATTTAACAACAAATTTAATATCCTCTGCAGCCCGAGATAAGTAAGTATATGGTAAAAGCGGTTTTAGCTGTTCCAAAGCTGCAGCATTTATAAACTCAACGGCCAGGTTTTTGTAAAATGGACTCTCACGTTCAGTAACAGGAAAAAACTTTTTAATTTCACCATAACTGCGTAAATGGTTGATAATTTCATCATCTGCTGGAGTGTTTGTTACTCCACCTATGATAACAGAATGAGCAACATTGATACCAACTTTGTTAAAGAAATCCATGTTTCAATGCAAACAACCACACAATACATTCACCAAAACATTCACAGTATCAGGCTCCTGGCTAGCTCGCCAAAATTTGTAACGCCTAAAGGCCAGGCAGTTGACTGCGGCTACAAAAGCAGCATCAGAAGAGTGTCCTTTAAAAGAGCCTGAGGTGTGAATGAAAACAGGAGGCCGTGGTTTCAGTTTTGGTGTATATATATATTAAAGTGATTGTGCACAAAATAAGACAAAAACAAAAACCCAAAATAAGACAAAAACAACAAGAGTCACAATAGTTGAGTCACCAAATACATGTACTCATTTCAAAGTCCATTATCAAGTCCATAGTTCTAGCTCGCCATCTGTAAATCCATGTTGGAGATTCTGGTCCAAAGAAAAAAACCCGACCTATAGGTCAGAAATACACATTAAGAATTTCATTCCAATTAAAATAACCAACTGTCATATAGCATGTACAGATATATAAAGAAAATAAACATCTTGATATATATAATCATTCAAAATCAACATTTACTGTAAGTAATTGTCAATCAACCATGGTTTAAGTATAGTTAACTAGAAATAATGTAATTCAGAATCATATTTCCAGTCAATCAATTTAAAGTGATCATATTTTCAGTCAATCAATTTAAAGTGATCATATTTCCAGTCAATCAATTTAAAGTGCACTTTCAATAATCATTTATCAAA
>JBBPBX010020290.1:0-30535 GCA_038048925.1 Garcialebias charrua | reverse complement strand
TCTCACCCCCACCTATCTCTCTGATTTGCTACAACCGTATGTCCCACCACGTTCTCTGAGGTCAGCGGACCAGTTACTTCTAACAGTTCCAGGAACTCGCCTTAAGCGCAGAGGTGACAGGGCGTTCTCTGTAGCAGGTCCAAGACTCTGGAACGAGTTACCTCTGCTCGTCAGACAGGCCCCCTCCCTCTCGGTTTTCAAATCCCGTTTAAAGACTCACTACTATTCTGTTGCTTTCAACACCCGATGATCTGTGTTTGGTCTTATATTTATCATCTGCAATGATTTTATGTCTATACAGTATTCTGTGTTTTTACTTCATTTTGTATGTTGCCTATGTGTTGCCTGTTGTTTGTTTGTTCGTACAGCACTTTGGTTGGCCTTGTTGCTGTTTTAAGTGCTCTTTAAATGAAATGGTATGGCAACAAATCACAATTACCGTAAAGTACTGGAAAGAGCTATTTCTAAAATGAATAACTCTTTTCACAATAATAATAATAATCATCAGTGCAAGATGTTAGTGTGCTGCCTCCAACAACAGCAGAAGTTTTGGCCCTGGTCTTTCTAGAACACTGGTACACAGAGCGAACCAAGCCCTTTGCATTTTGGTTTACATTCAAGGACTTTGCCATCATCACGGGGCGGCCGTGGCGTAGTGGTAATGGCAGTCGTCCCCCGATCGGAAGGTTGGCGGTTCGAATCCCGGTTCCCCACACCATGTGTCGTTGTGTCCTTGGGCAAGACACCTAACCCCGAGTTGCTCCCGGTAGGACTGCAAAGCACCTTGCATGGTAGTCTGCTGCTACCGGTGTATGAATGTGTGTAGCATTCAATGTGTGTAGCACTTTGAGATTTTCACTAATGAAAAGTGCATTATAAATTGAATTCATTATTATTACAGGTGGTCCCCGACTTACGAGCGAGTTCCGTACTTATGAGTTGCTCGTAAACCGAAAATTCGTACATCGGAACGGCCCGCAGTGGCTATCTCGTAAAACCGGAACTTTGCTCGCAAATAGAAAAAAGACGCTAGCGCTGCGGCGCACACCCGTTTATCAACATGAGACTGAACAAGCGTACATGCTGATCCTTAAACATGCACAACACTTTATTTACAAGCAGTTAGCTAGCACATTACACCACACATTCATCTATAAACACATACCTGTACAGTTTTTTCGGTACAACAGTGCTTTTCTCTGCCTTTTGTTTTCACACGACAGACACGTCGTCTCTAATAATAATGATACTTTACGTATATATAAAGCCATTTAAAACATTCACAGCTGCAACACATGAAATTAAGAACATTTAAACCCAAAAAAAAAAAAAAAAAAAAATTTTTTTTTATTTCATATTTTTATTAATTATGATAATCTCGTAAAGTTGAACGCTCGTAGGTCAGGGCGCTCGTAAGTCGGGGACCACCTGTATTATCTGTAATAATAAACTTGGATCTGTAGACTCTGCAATCAAGACAATGGGCCTCATGCACAAACCGTTCGTACGCACAGATTTGTTCTTAAACTGTGCGTACGAGTGATTTAGGATCATTTGTGGCATTCAACAATGTTTTCGTATCCTACGATTTTTTTCAGATACGAACAAAATTTACGAGTGGTCCGGACCTGTCGTATATTTTAGGAGCGTCAGTCTGCTGTCATCCAGACGGAATTTCTCCACTAATAACTTCATATTTCGTTATTTAGAAAATATTTAGAGTTTAAAAAAGTCACGCACCACAATTGGTCTTGACAATAGGTTCTGTTTGAAGTCGAATTATAATTTTAAATGTAATAATGACTAACGGATTAAAGTATTTAAATTAAAATCAATTTGTTATCAATGCCGTTTTCTAACACTACAATATTAATATGAAGATCTCAAACTGAAACCAACTTAAATTATGAATTAATTTAAGTTTAATTTGTCTCGGTAACGCAGACTTCGGTAACGCAGACTTTAGGTTGACCCTGTTACTGTCATAGATCTCAGATAGCTCAATGAGAAGAGCGTTGCGTAGCAGTTCCGAATCTTATGGGTTCAAGTCCCACATGGGACAACATTTTTTTTTCTCCTTTTAATTCATTCCAGATTTAAAAAACACAAGAAAACTATTTACAATACAACAAGAAATGAAGCATAAAGTCTTTTCAAAGTCAAAGTCAAAGTCAACTTTATTGTCAGATCTGCAATATGTACTGTACAGGACATACACAGGACCGAAATTGCGTTTCTCTCAGTCCCTCGGTGCAACAGTAAACATCTAAACATTGAAACACTGAAACATATAATAATAGACATAAGCATAAAATAGTAAAACTAACACTGTCCTGAGTTTTTGCATAGTGGTATAAGAGTATGAAAATTTACACCAACTCTAAAACTAAAACATTAAACATTTAATGAACATAATACTGTCCTGAGTTTTTGCATACTAGTATAAAAAAAGAGTATAAAAAGTATAACTAAAATAAACTAAAGGTTTCTAGCATTGACATTTGCAAAGTGGCAAAGCAGCGTATGAGTTAATGTACACAGTATATGTATGAGGTAGTAGTTGATGTTGTTATAGAGGCAAAAAGTGGCATATGCAGTAAGGCACATTGGGCATCCCTAAATAAGACCGTTCAGAGCACACTGTATATGTATCAGCAGTGGTGTAGATATTAGAGTAGTGTAAATGTAAACAGTAGTAATTAAATGTAAGCAGTAGTAATAAAAGTAAACAGTATTAATAAATGTAAACAGAGAATGTAAACAGTATTATGACTATAGGCAGTGATGTAATACAAACATTAGTGCAAGTATGAGAAGTAGTGCAAACTGTATGAGCACATGACCGAGAGTTTAGTGAATAACCCGTTTGATGACACAGAGTCCAGTGTTAAAATCTTTGTGTTGTGTGGTAATGTGTGAGAAAGTTTTAGTGTTAAGGCAGTTCAAATGGGAGGGGGGGCAGAGCAGGCAGAGTGTTTAGCATCCTGACTGCCTGATGAACAGAGCTGTCTCTCAGTCTGCTGGTTCGAGCCTGGAGACTCCTCAGTCTCCTCCCTGATGGCAGCAGTCTGAAGCAGCTGTGTAGTGGGTGTGTGGGATCACCTGCCATGCAGTGGGCTTTCCGAGTGAGGCGTTTGCTGTGTAAGTCCTGCAGTGANAGGCAGTTCAAGAGGGGGCAGAGCAGGCAGAGTGTTTAGCATCCTGACTGCCTGATGAACAGAGCTGTCTCTCAGTCTGCTGGTTCGAGCCTGGAGACTCCTCAGTCTCCTCCCTGATGGCAGCAGTCTGAAGCAGCTGTGTAGTGGGTGTGTGGGATCACCTGCCATGCAGTGGGCTTTCCGAGTGAGGCGTTTGCTGTGTAAGTCCTGCAGTGAGGGAAAGGAGGTGCCCACGATCTTCTCAGCTGCTCTCACAATGCGCTGGAGGCTCTTGCGGCAGGATGCAGTACATGCACCAAACCACACAGTGATGCAGCTGGTCAGGACACTTTCTATGGCACCTCTGTAGAAGGTGCTCATGATGGGGGTTGAAGCTCCAGCCCTTTTCAGCTTGCGGAGAAAGTAGAATCTGGAATGAATAAATAATCTAAAGAAGGAAGGAAAAAAAAATAGTCATACCTTGTGGGAATCGAACCCACGAGGTCTCGATAAGCGGTGCAATGCTTTACCCAGTGAGCCACCAGGACGCGTGTATATTTTAAGGTCCACATTTATTATAAACAAACATTCTTTGGCTTTAGTTGGTCATTTACTCCCATGAGTGACGCTGCTAATAAGGACAGATTTTCTTTTCTTGACCTCAGAGAGCAGAACTTCAATCTCCGCACCGGTAGAGTTCTTCTTTTTACTTTTCGCTGTCATTTTATGAACGAACACGTTTTGCCTCTGAGGCAGGAAACGTAGCCTTATATGGTGTTTTGAGGGGTGGGAATTATGTAAATAACCTCTCCGCGTGCACGCGCAGGTGAATAGAACAGGTGGGATTCATCATAGTACGCAGCTCATTTACACACTTTTCCTGAGGATAGAAGAGTTTGTTGAATCTGACGTGGCATGTTCGTACGAACGCTTCGTACGAACAAAAGTAAGAGAAATTTAGGATAGAAATACGAACATGTTCGTGCATGAGGCCCAATGTCTCCTGGAACAAGACATATTTTCTCCTTCACTTATTTTTGTCTCTTTTGCATGAGACAGAGTCATCTTTTCCAGAAAAGCTCTGCCAGGCATTGTACTTGTTTCCATCTTCTGACATAAAAGATCCCATTGGTTAAACAGTCTTGGAGGCAAGATTGGCTTGTTCTTCAGATGTGGTTGGGTGTGAGTCTCCAGATAATTTGAATCATCTGAAACCTTTGTGATGATTTAAAATGGTGACTGTACTCATATACAGGTACTGTATACTGTAGTGCCTTTCTATCTCATCAAGATACTCAAAGCACTTTACACTACAATTTGTGCCCTCATTTACCCATTCATACATCACTCTACTAGATCTCTACAAAGATTAATCAGTGCTTTATAGGGGTGCAGGAAAAAAATTGATGAAAAAGAATCGATATTCTTAGTCCTGGCGATTCAGAATCGATTCTAAAAGCCCCAAAATCGATAAAAAAATTTTTTTTTACATTAAAACCCAAAAGATAAAGAAAATAATACCATATCTCATAGTATATGAAAGAATACATTAAATGAAAGGTGGCAGAAAGAAGAAGAAATCTGACCCGAACCAGTGACCTCCAGGACCCGATAAGGATAAAGCGGGTAAAGATGATGGATAGATGGCTTTTGTTGAAAAGATTTACCAAACAAATCTTTTAAACAAAATCCATCCATACACATTTGAAACATGATGAATGCAATATGATTTTGAAGTCTATTTTATTTTCAGTCAAATGTTTATGCAATACAGTAGGCTGAAATCTTTGTTCACGTTTGTATTTTGAATTATTTGTGATGGACTGGAGACATGTCCAGGGTGTCCCCTGCCTCTCGCACAGTGACTGCTGGATATAGGCACCAGTGACCTCCGGGACCCGATTAAAGCTGCTGCATTCTATTCATATACCCATCTGCTCACAATTCAGGCTGCTGTATTTATACTGTATTATTTGACATTATTAATGTTTGCTACAAGCATACATTATTGTTTTAAATAAATGTTTTATTTGTTTACATTATTGTTTAATCTTTTCATGATTTCAATTGATAATTGTTTCAGAATCGAAAATCGTTTCAGAATCGAAAATCGATTCTGAATCGAAAATCGATTCTGGGATGAAAATCGTTTTAGAATAGAAAATCAATTTTTAATCGAACCGGTGCATCAAAAATCGGAATCGAATCTATTCTTTAGACACTGAGAGATTTGCACCCCTAGTGCTTTATCACATTCATACACCGATGGGAGGCACATCGGCAATGAGGAGTTCAGTGTCTTGCTCAGGGACACTTTGACATGTGACTGCTAGTGGAATCAAACCCCCACAACTCTCGCATTGGAGGACGACTGCTCTAACCACTCAGCCACAGCTGCCCATTTAATATGGCATCCAGCTCACAAATGATTGGAGTCCTTCCATTTGGACATGTTTAGTATGAATAACGTAGAGACAATAAATAAAAACTATTTGCCTCTGATTTAAAGTGGGATATGTAAAATGCACATTAACAGAGGTGGTGTATATTCACAGGACCACCAGACTTCTCAACAAGGCTCTGTTTAAATATATCCGGACTCCCGCCATCAGCACATTCTCTCATGATGAACTGAGCCAACTCGGCTCCCGTCCAGTAGATGAGTCAGGTCGCGGCTGTGGTGTGATGTGCGCGAGATGTTGCATTTACCTTCCTGAACCCACGCCGAGGTGACAAGGTTATTGCAGTTCAAAACTTTTCCCAAAAACTTCCACGCCACGCAGCTGCAGCGCGACTGGGAGCGACCAATCAGCAGCGAGATCCTGACTTCTGATCCCTCTGGACCAATGAGGCAAGAGCGCGTGAACACGTGACTAGCAGAGACATGTTTTACCGCTCCGCTGCGTTCAAGCGCTGCGGCGGAAAGTGGGAAAACCGAGGAACGGCTGAGGTGGTTGATTTGTGAATTCCGAGTTCATGTTTAATTTAGACATGAAGCTGTCCAAATTATGAAGGATACCTTAAAAATAAACTAAAACATCACCACCACTACCATGTGCCTAATTTATATGGATGGTGACAAAATAGATTGAACAAAATCCCCATTTCTAGATGGATATCATGTTGAAATCTTCATAATTTATTCTGTAAACCCAGCCTCAAAACATTTACAGTAAACATGTTTAACAATAGATTTACTTTGCTTAATCATGGTTACATGGCATTTACATGCTTTGTTCTGTCATCTTATCAGATATTGATGTAGCCTACTAATATGTGTTTGGTTCCAGTTTCTGGTCAGTTATTGCTCACCGCTAAAAGGTGGACAAATATCTGTTAGCAAAATATCCCATGAACCACAGGACATATTTGAATGAAACTTGATGAAGTAATAATTGAATAACAATTACCCTAAATTAAAATAAATAAATTACCCTAAATTCAAGATGGCTGCCAGACTTTGCAAAACAAAACAAAAAAATCACTATACCTCAAATAGTTTTCACTATACCTCAATGCCTTTTCCAGACATTGAGCTAAATGTTTGTGGTCATAGCTGAGTCATCACAAACACATGAGCGCTTTACATTGTACACAAGCTTTGCCTAAAACTTGTTTTAACTGTTGGTACCAACCTTGTATGTTAGCAAAATATCTGATGACCCACTTTACTGGTTTTAATGAAAATCAGTCAGTAAACATACCCTAATAAATGTCCACCCAAAATAAGTACATTAGTCAATACAAAATGGCTACAGCCCAGTCAATAATTGATGTTTAGGTAAAAATGGTAATAGTACGTCATCCTCAACATGTACTTTGCACAAAACTTTGACATTGTTAGTCAACCCTGTATGCAAATTATCTGCTGTATTTGCAAATACTGTACGTTTATGAATAAAGTAAAACTCCTCCGTGTGTCGACAACTAACAACCGTCAGTGCAAGTCATTTTATGTTTACGGACTTCAAATATTTCAAGTGAAGCTTTGTGGAAAAAGTTAGATATCCGAGCAAAGTAAGCAACAATGAATCATATAAATATCTGTGCAGCTTTCTTCTGCTGCCACAACACAACACACCAAACAACCAACAATTATTATTGCCGCAAATCTGTTTTTTAATGTGTTCTTTTAAGTTGTATTATGGTTTCATTTAATACATTAATAATAAAAGAAAATATGAAATTACCAAAGGATACAACAGTGCGTTTATAAAAAGGGAAGTAAGAACAAAAGCGTGCAGAAAGATAAATTAATTTATAGTTCAAATGAAAACGTTTTATAAACTGCTCTGCAAATCCAGCAGTAGATAATGGGATTAGATGAGTAATATGCATACTAAAACAAATATTTGGGTAAAAAGAAGAGAAATAAAGGTAATGGGAACTGTTTCAGGTCTAGGCCAACACAATTTTTTTTTTAAAACAAATGGTAATAATAATAATAGCCTGACAATCACAATCGACCACTTTTCTGCAATGTTTTGGCCTAAACTCCCAATTATCAACTGAACACAATCTACAAATATAAGAGAACAATCAGAAATTAATTATGAACTGCTCTCGTTACATTTCTGTAAAATCCAACCAGATTGCCAGTCTGTTCCTCCTGCTTACAGAGTGCACAGTGACAATGTGGATCATAACCCAAATTTTATTCCCTTAATTTCTTATTTGAGGCCCTGGATGTTCTTTCTGCAGCCAGAGTGCTGCTGCAAGTATGTAATCAATACATTGTGTACATCTATCAAAGACAGAGAGAAAAATATGAACTTCGGTAAGATGCAACAAGGTTTATGACCTACCACCTACACGGACAACCACAGCATCGATTCAGACCATTTGCTTTTTGTATTACATCAAATTTTGAACCTACACTGAATCACAACTGTCAGAATACATTCATCTTATTTTTTGTAAAATGATTGCAGCAACGTTGACAAGACTTCTACAAAAATCCACCGCGCTCTCTCAGTCAGCCATGTCCTCTCTGGAGAATTGATGGTGGGATGAGATGCTGTCATTTTACCAGCCATTATTCTCGTTGTTGACGCACATCCTCAGGCCATGTAGAAATAAATACATATACAACAGTATAACACTGTAGAATGGTTGGTGGCGTCTTCTGGGTGTTAGACGCTCAGCTTGTTGGCGATAGTCATGACCACTTTCAGGATGGGCATGAAGGCAGAGATCTCACTGAAGTTGCTGCTGCTCACCACCTGAGTGTGGACCTCCAGGCCCCCCTGGTAGTTCTGGCCTGCCACACAGCGGCTTATCTCGTGGAGCCCGTTCAGGATGTTGGGAGAGAGCTAAAAGAAAAACAACGAGAGGGTGTCGTTATTGCTATCATCTCTTATTTTGACATCGTCTGACTAATAGTTTTAACTACCGTAGTAGCAAAAACTTTAAGGTTTTTCGGTCTGTGTAAGGTTTTTCGGTCTGTGAATTCTCAAAATGGTGTCAGAAACTGAATTTTATCATGTCAAACAGTGGATTGAAATGGTTACTGCCCACTAGAGTTGCATTCGGGCCTAGAAATAAATCTGACCCAACCCGGCCCCAACTTGTAGCCATTTTTTCCAAACCTGACTCGAACTGTAATTACAGGTCTGAATCAGAAAAAATAAATACCGGTAAATAAAATTAATTAAGGTTTTACTGTTTTTGTAAGCAAATTAGTTTTGACATATTTTAAAAAATGTATTTCAAAGAAAGGAAGATATACGATTTCTTGTTTATTAAAAAGTCACCAAATGGATATTAACATACCGTATTTTTCAGCATATAAGTCACAGTTTTTTTGCCTAACTTGCATGTCCTGCGACTTATACGGCGAAGCAACATATTCATGGATTTTTCCACATTATTAGACATAATTGGACTGATGCGCCCAATACGGCGGTGCGACGTGTACGGTGGAAAATACGGTACAAAATGAACAGCCTAAAAAATCAACTCTAAATATAGGCTGTTATACAGATGAACTAAAATATGTTTAGAGCAAAATTATTTGGAAAAATATAGAACAAGGTTATTTTAATTGAACGCGCTGCTCGCTTCAGCTTTTGTAGCTTCCGATGCTGCAACTTCCTTCACCGCAGATGACAGCAGGGTGCAGAGACACGCGCGCGGCCGGTGATCCATCCGAAGCTTAAAGGACAACACCCACCATGTTTTCAAATTGCATCGCCATTAATATGTAGTAGTGACTTAAATAATAAAACAGGAGCGTTTTATTGATATTGTAGAGAAATAACGCTAAATGTGTTATTTCATGACTTAAAGGAGATTTTAACGCAGCAGCTCCGGCAAAATGTGTCCCTCTCCATATATGGGCATCGACGTCATTCAAGGATCCATCTTTTTCATTCAACCTTTATTTAGTCAGGTAAATCTTTTGAACCTCATGGGCTCATTTACGAAAGCGACCTGCTAAAACTAAAGAACAATGAACAGCAATGGTAGAAGAGACGGAGACGGAGTTATAACGAGCATCATGCATCAACGTAGCTTTCTTATTTCTGACCAGAGTAGTTACGAATACAACTAAGAAAATGCCGAACCGATGTGTTGCCCAGTTCTGCAGCAATACCTCGAAGGATGGCGTTAGAGTTCATTATTTCCCCAACATCAAAAGGATTCAGAATGCATGGATAAAGTTCAAGTCAAACAAGCTGACTTCATTGCTCCACCGTGTAGCAGTGTTTTGTGTTCAAAACACTTTAAACCGGAAGACTACGAGTCAGCAATGATGCAGGCATTTGGATTTAAGGGGAAAAGTGGTACGACTCTGTGCCAACTATCCATGAATGAATTTGTCGTGAGCGAATTAAACTCGAGTCGTGTCCAACGTGGCTGCGCGAGGTTCTGCAAATTTCCTGGTGTGCTGTGGGCTGCAGGACCAGCCCTCCCTGTTTTATTTTATAGAACTTTTTAATAAGATATAACACCGCTGCGGCTGAAGCTGTGTGAAGCTGCCGGCTCGCCTTTTTTTTTTCTCCCCCCGACCTGTCAATCTACTGAATTGATTGACAGGTTGTACCAACTGTAGAAGTTCGGCAATCATCGGCGGGGTTTCCGGATGCTTTCGGGACTCAGTTGTTGTTTTTTTTACACTCGCCTGGCCCAAATGCAAAAATGAAAATAGACATCATATTCTACTACAGTAATTGTCCAATATGGTGAATTGTTACTGTCACGGTGGGTGTTGTCCTTTAACAGAACTTGTTTTAACCTCTTAAAGTGGCCGGTCAGACGTGCCTCCTCCTCTACAAGTAGATTAACACAATTTGATATTGTGCATTCTTATTTAGTTTTCTTTGTGCTGTACGATTCGGAAAACTGCATCAAAAGCCCGAGACTGACCCGGCCCGGGTTAGAAATCGCAGTTCTATTGACCACCGCCTTTCAGACTGCTTTCAACTAAAACTGCTGCTGCCGTTTTGGTCAAACTTTAATATTGATATTAAAGAACTTATGTACCGGTAATGTATGTGTAATAACAGTATCGCCCTCCTTTGCCTTGTGGCTGCGGGTGATAAAAACTTACCGACTGCTCTCTCAGTTTATCATAAAGGTGTCCTAAACGTTTTCCTGCATCATCCAGCTTCCTTTTTGTTTGCTGAAAAACACACAAGTTTAATCATTTTATAACTTTTTTTCCTTCAAACTGAAACATTAAGAATAAAAAACACCACCACCACCAGCAACAGTAAAAGTAGGATGCTCCCAGAGGATGAAACTTACTGGGTCTCCTGCTGCGAGCTGGCAGCGCTGTACCAGGGTGTCGAAGGTGTTTTTGAGGATCATGTGCTCAGCTGGGATTTCTTTCTGCTCCACTCTCTCTGCTGGCAGCTGCTGGAGGAGCTGAGCAACGCAAGCACACAAATACAACACGAGGCTGTTCTTACTGCGCGCATTACTGTGGAGAATTCAGCTGGCAGCTCCCAGTTAAGAGACAAACCTGCACGCTGGGCTCCTGAGGGGCTCCGGGTGGGACTTGGGTGTGGTTATGTGGCTGTGGGGCCTCCACTGGGAAACCCATGACAGGTGCCGTGATGGGCGCTGGTGGAGTGTAGTGATCAGGGACCTGCTTACACACCAAAGAACGACAGGGCTGTTTATTCAGAGGAGTTCAGATTTTCTTCATCGCTAAAAGCTAATTGTCGGGATTATTTCCCTTTCTAAAGAAAATTAAACGCCGCAGTGCCGAGTCGTCTTCATCTGATTCATTAAACACAACAAGAACGCTTTAAAACCCAAGTGTTTTCTTTTATAAATGAGTTTTTCAAACCAACTGTAGAAGCAACAATCGTTTAAATTCATAAGTCTCAATACAGTATTGCTTCAAATCAACAAAGTTTGGAGACTTTTATGTCAACTTTTTCTCTAGCAATATTTTAAATGCTTTGAGGGTCACAGGGCAACACTTTGAAACAAATATTTTATGTATTCTGCGGTGTACTTTGTGTGTGATGGATTATTGTTCTGTTGCATAATCCAAAATTAAAATCTATCATATAAGCTGACCCACATCATTTATCATTTATATGTTAGTCTAGAGGAGTTTGTGGTTGGTTCAGTTGTAGTAATCCAGGTCCGGTGGCAGTGAAACTACCGGTAACCAAAATCTTCACCACTGTACTTTGTGCTCTTTTTTTTTTTATAATAGTAAAAACTACTTCTCTCCTCCTCCTCCTCCTCCTCATATGAGCAGTGCTGAGCAGAAATCACATCAAATTTATTAGAAAGTACATTTAAAAACAGCAGCTGTTATCAAAAGTATTTAACAATAAAAATCAACTGTACCAATTTTATGAATATTTACCGTATTTTACCAGTACCATTTGACTTCTGGTCACATGACCTCAATATGAATTGTGGGTAAAATTGACTGGTATAGAATTGTGAAATAATTTCAGTTACGTAGGTGTTTGGCACCGTTCTGTCCAGTGTTTATGTTTAGATAGTTCTTGTGTTTATTTTGAAGGTATAATGGTTGTAACCATGAGTCAGACAGCAAAGCCTCATGAAGGTTTCTGAGATCATGGTGTGTACTGCAAGCAATATTCTGTGAAACGCCATCTGGTGGCGGACTCTTGTACTACAGGAAATCTGCACATCTGGTGTGTACTGCAAGCAATATTCTGTGAAACGCCATCTGGTGGCGGACTCTTGTACTACAGGAAATCTGCACATCATGTCAGAGCTGGCTGGGCACAGTTCCTGATAACGAACAGTGGATGCCCATGGCTAAATAACCGGAGCATCTCATTTATGTACAAAATTACATTTTATTTTATATTTTAGTATGTGCAGCTTAGAGACAGGTGTGTTCTGCAGTCCAAGAATTACGGTAGATACCTTCTTCTTCCTGGATCCACCTCTTACTGTTGGTGGGTCATTCCAGCCATCTTGAGGTCCTAAATGAAAGCAACAATAAAAATGTGAAGAAAATGTAAAGAAATGTTCTTTTAGACTAAACTGAGCTGTTTCCACACATGCGACGTCACGTTGACTTTTTAAAACATCAACTGGATGAACTGTATATGGGAACACAAATATCTTAGTGTCTGAAAAAAGTTTGGACATAATGATCAACAACCACTGGTGCAAAAATGTGCCGTTTAAAGAAGCTGATGAGTGAACGCTACTTTGATCTTCTTTTGCTTCACTGTGTAATGTGTTTTACTTTTGCTGATGCTGACATTAGATAATCTTGTATTTATTTTCATTAACCCAATGAAGGGAAGTTTTTTTTTACTTTGTAACTACATGCTGTATTTTATTCATTCCCTATGAAATGTATGCAAGGAAAAGTGCAAAAACACATTCCACACTGAACCAGTGGTGTTCACGTGTGACGACAGCTTAATTCAGCCACTCTGAGAAAAAGTTAGTCTACATTGCATTACTCTGCAAGTAAAAACATGCCGCTAAATTACAGTACTAAGATTTTCACACTTTAAGCAAAAATACAAAAAGCAGTATGGCAGTTCATAAATATTTTCTTCAATCTTAACATTTCCTGCAAGCATGGGGCAGTTCAAGCAACAACCAAGGAACCAGAAAAACAAAAAGGCAATTCAATAATAACAATAATAACAATAAACCTCCCTTGATTGGGGGGTATATTTCAGGGATTTTGCAATGCACTCTAGTGCAGTGTACAGGTTTCTGTTTTTCTGGTCACACTGTGCATGGACTGATGCTTCCGATTTCATATAAAGCCCTAACCCTGTCACCTTGAAGGTCACACTGGGAATTCANAGTCACCAAGCACTTAGCCTATCCTAACACAGTTTTTAAAGATGAAGGAGTGAGTTGAATTGTCTCCCTCCTCCCTAGCAGGCTCCATTCACATAAAGGGAGCTACTTTCACTTTATGTGAAAGGGAGACAACTCAACTCACTACTTCATCTTTAAAAACTGTGTTAGGATAGGCTAAGTGATTGGTGACTGTACAGTACTGTACATGTATTCATATATAAAAATAAAAAAATATATATATATTTTTACGAGATGCATATTCGTAAGTCCGGAACCTCGTATGTCGATGTGCTCGTAAGTCAGGGACTACCTGTATTGCTGTATCATGATTGACTTGTTCGTACCTGTAGGAGGAGGAGCAACAACCGGTGCTGGGAAGGGATTTACAGCAGGAGCCCCAGGACCTCCTGGGGGATACCCAGATCCAATAGGAACATAGGGGCATGGTGCCATTGAGGGTGCAGGTCCCTGGTTCTGAAAGCCCCCTGGATACGTCAAAACCGGGGCTCCTGGTTGGGAGGTGGGTGACATGATGCCTGAAGGTAAAGAGGTAGATTGGAAGAAGCTTGCTGGTGGCAACCCAGGACTGGGCATGGGAGGCAGGCCTCCATGGGCTGACGACGAAGGTTGCATTTGAGGTCCTGATAAGTTAGCAGCTGGGCCCGAAGGGCCTGGAGGTGGGAAGATCCCGGCAGTGGATGCAGGCTGAGGCTGGAATGGCTGATGAGGAGAAAAACCTGAAAAAAAAAAACAGAAATACAACTCAATCCATTGTATTTAGTGTTAAACAAATGAACGTTTCTTGTCACACAAATGATTAAACCTGGAGCCACAGCATGGTGTTGTGGATAAGAAGGTCTCACAGCAGGACGGGTCGAACTGGGCGGCATTACATGAGAGGAGGGGGGCAGACCAGGCCCTTGGTTGGATGGAGGGAGTTGAGGAGTAAAAACTGATGGCATGTGAGGCTGCTGTTGTGGAGCCATGGAAGGAGCAGAAGGCTGGTAATGACTCTGAAGTTAGAAAACAAATACAGTTATTACAAGCGCTGATCATTTTAAACAAAGTACTGGGATCAAATCTAAATTTGCTTGAGGACAAACGGTATCTCTACCCTAATTTGTGCGTTGGGTTGAGGAATCTGCGCAGCAGGAGTGGGCTTAGCTGTTGGCGCACCGGCTCTGTTAAAGGAGCTTGGAGGCTGCTGGTGGACAGTGGCCTCTTCCTGAGCATGGAGCAGCCTGTCTCTCAGCATCATAATCCCAGGCTGAGCATGCAGACAAACGTAATCATCACAAGGTGAGCATCAAACAACGACAGGAAACTAAACGTTTTAAATGAGGCATCGTACTTGGTCCGAGTTCTCAGGAAGGTAGGCCATGGCAGTGGCTAAGCTGCCCTCTGCAGCAAGGATGCCGGCGTAGCACGTCAGCTTCTCGGCCAGGATGTGGCTCTGGACGGCCACCTCGCTGTTGCGGAGGCGCTCGATGGACTTCCGCAGCATCATTACTTTTTCAACCAGATCCTAGAACAAAGAGATACATTTATTAGAAAATGAGTCAACACAACATTGTTTTCATTTCCCAAAGTGCATTAAAAATGCTTCAATGAGCTGCACTTTAACAAATGAGCACTCAACATTTGTTGATCATTTCCAAGATAAATTCTGCCTTTTTGATGAACACTTCCTTACTTTGTTGAGATAATGAAAACTCTTAACTAAATCTTTATATTTCATACCTCTAGTCCAAGAGGAGAAGAGCAGTCTCTGTGCAAGGCCCAACACCCCACTAACTTCTCGATGTTTCCAGAGCAGATGTAGCACAAGCAGGCCTGCAGGCAGCGCTTCTCTGTGCCCTCATGCTCCAAACGACTTCCCAGGGTATCTATCCAAACAAATAAAAACTGCTGCATTATTCACAAAGTCCAACAAGTACTGCTGGAATTGTTTAACTCCCCTATATCCAACTTGTATAAACTTGTTTATACAAGTTAAAGCTGCACTGACATCTTGTAACTATGCATCATATTGCACTACATATATATGTTTTATCATTCAACTATGTTCGTTTTTGCAAACAAACTTATAAATATATTTAATTTTGATTTAAATTTGATTTTAAACTTCGCGCCGTGTTTATTCATGGGAAATCCGATTTTACTCGAACGCAGCATATGTGACGTAAGGAGACGTAGAGGGCTCCGGTTTTGCATTTACATATTAGGATGGACAATATAAAACCTGACGAATTTATCAATCTAAGTGAATATTTGAGCTACATGTCTTCAGTTTGGGAAGCAGAAAGTTAGATGAACAAGAAACAGCAGGTTCTAATTTAGGTCTGCACCCGTATTTATTTGATTTTTACCTTATCAGGAAGCGAGGAGGCTCCGAGGGGGGGTGGCAGCTTTATTTATTCCATTCCCAGACAAAGTATTTCTTCTTTTGGGAAAGTGAAAAGGCTCACTTGTTCACTAATGATATTAGATATTAGAACACCCAAAGTCAAGTAAAAAAAAAAAGCGAGCTGCAGGCAAGCTGCTGACAGACGCAGGCTGCCTCTACGTCTCGTTACGTCACATATGTTGCGTTCGCGTGAAATCGGATTTCCCATGAATAAACACGGCGCAAAGTTTAAAATCAATTTTAAATCAAAATTAAATATATTTATAAGTTTGTTTGCAAAAACGAACACGGTTGAATGATAAAACATATATATGTAGTGCAATATGATGCATAGTTACAAGATGTCAGTTCAGCTTTAAATCATGCTTTGTGCACCACTGAACATCAACTTACCACACAAACCAGCAAAGTCTTCAGGATGAGCATAAGTCAGCAGAGCAGCAAGAGCTTCCTTCCAATTATCCAGCTCACAGCTTTCAACGATGTCCCTCCAGTTTTGGGTCACCACTGATGATATAAGCTACAGTTCGGGCAAATTACTAAAGAGTATTATCTCCTTGTGGTTGTATATAAACACACACCACAATCAGTGATTTCTCTTACCATTGAAATGCTGTTCTTTTGCTTGCTGAGGTACTTCTGCTGGGTCTTCTTAAGAAGTTCCTCTCCTCCGCTGATGGACAGCAGAATGGCTTCGGCGAAGCGGCCATCGTTCAGACACAGATCCACTGCTCCCTCGAAGTTACCAACCAGCAGCGCCTGGCTTATTAACCCATCGGTGTCTGCGTAAATGAAAAGACACGGTCAGTATCCGTCAACTTAAAATATGAGCTGTGGTCAAACAATATTTTTTTTGTAGATGACTTTTATTACCACATGACACAGGGATCTTGAAGTTGGAGGTTTCCTTTGGGGATTGACTAAAAAAGTCGGCTGGTGAAGCAGAGCCTGAAGCATCAGTTGTTGCTTCATCAGACCTCTGAAAACAATGACACTTTTACAGCAAACAGAAACCCACAAAGCTTGAAAACAGATACTAGGTCTAAAGAAATACCGGTACTAACCACAGCGGTGAGTTGTTGCATCTTCTCTGCAAGATCATTGGCATCCACTCCATACCCATTGGACTGAAAATTCTTTCCCAAGCACTTTGAAATCTGAACAAACACATTTCTACACATCAGACACCGAAAGGCTTACAATGCAAACTCTAGAATTTAATAAATTATCTTGCCACAGTAGGATTGTCTTAGTCTACCTTTCTCTCCAAGTCATCCTTGCTGAAACCCAAAAGTTTAAGGAATTTAATGCGTGCTTCATCCTCAAAGTTAACCTGTAATGAGAGAAAATCCCAATGTAAAAAACACCACACTGACTGAAAGGCTTAGATCTCAGTATGAGGAAGGCCTACCAAAAGGAACTTCCATATATCTTGTTCTGCATCTGATTTGGCATTCTGAATCTTGGCCTGGCAGTAGTTGCTGAAAGAACCCGACTGCAGCGCCGCCTGGAGATCCCTGGAGCGCTGCAGGAACTCAGTCTCTGTGGTAACCTGGCTCACAAACACCTGCCTGGGGACAGGCTGGGGGCTCTGCACCAGAGGTTGCTTTGGATTCTCAAAGGTTATCAGCTTTCCACCAAACTGACAACATGAAAAACAAGTTTATTAGAACGGAAAAATAACAACCTAAAAGTTAGCAGGCATTTAAAAAAAAAAGTTGTCACACTTACGCCAAAGGAAGCTCCGACTGGCCTGCGCACCCATTTTGGTGGCTTCTTCAGTGGAGGGATGATGGTTTCCTGCACGCTAGGTTGAGGAACCTGCAGAGGAGGCAGCACCTGTCCAGTACCAAAAGGATCCATTGTATTAAACGAGGAGGAGATCTGTCAAGACAATTAGAAACATTAATGAACATGGTGCCTGTAAACAGCCATTTAATTACCGGTAACAGAAAATTATAAGTAGCACTTTGATTTCAAAAATTATGTAAGAAAAACACAGAAACCCGAGTATTTGTCGTTTTTCTTAAGCTTCTGTAATAAGAAACTGAGTAACTTTAAACTTCTGGTGAAGCCATACTGACATGTTTGTATGCAACTGTTTAAACAGTGATGTACAAATATGATATTTTCTGATACTTTGCAAACAAAATGATTATTTATTTAATTTAAAACATGCATAAATGAAGAAAAAAAATGCGACATTGCTTCAGAAAATTATCTACAAAATTTCAAGAAGGAATTTCACAATATTTTAGATTCAGTAGCATTAGATGTCACAGTAACATTTCTTTCTCACTAGCACCATCTTGTGGACTAATAATACTATTTTCATAATCTTTGGGAATAAATAGGTTGCAGTTACACTATTACCATGTCAGCTGAGCTTTGCTGCTGATCTCGCAGGCTTCCTCCCATCACAGAGTAAACAGTGATTTTTCCATCAAATGATGCTGTAGAAAAAAGAGCTAGATTCTTGGGGCACCACTTGACATCAAAACACCATTGGTTTGTTGTTGGGAGCTCATAAATCACCTAAAATTGAAAAAAAAAAATATAATAATAATAAAGGACACAAGAAGATCCTTAGAGTTCATTAAAAAAAATATATTAAAAAAAGTGAAGAAAATTTTATTAAGGGATGAAACCAAAGCAACAATGAAGGCCACACACCTCTCCAGTGTTTGGATTCCAGCAGAGGATCCTGTTGTCTTTAGCGCTACTCAGCAGGAGCTCAGAGTCAGCCTGGTTCCAAGATATGGACAGAATTCCCCTGTAAGACGCCAACAGAGAGGACACTGAGGACATTCTGCAAATTTACAAGTAAATCATCATGACAGGAAATCAGTTTAAGTCTCACCTTGTGTGGTTCTCAAGGACTTTAAGAGGCGATGTGGCGAAACGAAGATCCCACATCTGGATGACCGGCAGTCGGTCGTCTTCAGAGGCCAACACCAGCTGGGTGGCAACGTCAGGGTGCCACAGCATTCCTGAACAGTGCATCTAAAAATCAAATCAACAGGATTAGAAATTACTGCAGAAATTTTCTTACAGGAAAGAAAATCCAAAAAATAGTAGTTTACATGGACTGCCTGATCTGAGAAGAATGCAAATATATATTTCACCGCCTCACTAAACCCAAAAGCAGCTCAGGGATGAGAAAATTAGTTTTGTTGCCTGATTCACATTTGTCTATATTTTTCTACATTCCCATTTTACCTTTTAATTCCATACTCAGATTTCTGTTTTCTATTGCTTGCTAATGAAATTAACTCCAAAAACGGAAGATAATCAGCGTTGAATGTCAATACGCTGCTTTCATTTCGTCTTTTCTGTTTCTAGGTCACTCAAAATAGATTTTATGTCAAATATAGCAGGAAAATAAGTGACTTTTTGAATGATTCAGAACAAACAGTGGATGACTGTACAATTGCTTGTTTTGTGTGTTTGTCTAATGATAAGCCAGGCAACAGAAATTAGGTGTGATTTATTTTTTGAAACACAATATAATCAAGAAAATAACTTTCAGATATAAAAACAGGAAAAACCCTGTTAATATGTTGAAACATATGAAGATATTACTGTAAAAGAGCAGATTTGCTGTGCTTTGTTAAAAACAAAGCTACCAACCTTGTTGCTGTGATCACTGATCTTTATAATGGGTTCATTCTTTCTCAGATCCCACACAACTGCTTTCCCACTGGGGTTGGCAGAGGCCAGGATGTGCTGAACCTGCCTGTTCCAGGAGACAACACTGATGTCTTCAGCGGGCTGAAACAAGAGACATGCTGTCAGCGTCAACAAAAACAAGCTTGTGAGTTTGAGGAAAACAAAACTCGGATTACCAAATGCAAATTTAATGCAAACGCTGCTGTTACGCTGTGAAAATGAACCTTTAGAGTTAGTAGATCACATAATTTCCCATCGAGTACCTGTGTTTTTGCTCCAGGTGTCATTGGACTGCTGAAGTTGTTTAGATCCCAGATATATATCTCTGAATCATTTGCTCCTGATGCAAGAAGATTATGCTAAGAAAGAAAACAATATAAAAGAAAATGAACTAATTGAAATGTACCCCCATCTTAGTTATCTTAATTATCACAGATCACAGTAATTTACCTGAAATGGATTGAAATCAAGTGCTCGGACAGGACCTGTATGCTTGTCAGACTGTCCAACAACAGCGTCTGCTTCAGAACTTATTATGGCCTCTGGGTTATAAACAGTCAGTGTGCCATTCTCACTTCCACCAATAAGTCTGCCTCCAGTACCATCTGCGTCCATTCCAAAATTTACCCATACGATACTGTGCAACCTATAACAGAAAAAGACAGAATCGATGCATCATTTTGCTGACACATAAAAATACACCAGAAAAACTAAATGAATACGTCAAGCCTGAATCGGTTATTTCACGTCATTTTCTGGTGCAGTGTTAATAAGACACCAGTCTCAGTTGTTTAAACTATACAAAACATTTAGCGTACTGGTAATCAGGATAAAAAATATATACTGGTACTAGCTACAGTCTAAAGATTGAAATACAGTACATGTACACCGTTACAGCTTCCAGGCCTCTGCAAGTGTAAACAACTAAAACACAGGGTAGTGTTGATATAGTGCAGGGGTCTGCAACCTTTATGATCAAAAGAGCCATTTTTACACCTTCATGCACTAAATTCAATGTGTCCAGAGCCGCAACAACCTGCTACAACTGTTATCAACTGGTGGCCCATGGGCCACTTTAAGTTTGTTGGAGGAGACTTTTGTGGCCAGTAGGGGTGGCCTTATAAAGCAAAAAATATCTAATAATTTTTTATATTTATTGATACTATTATGAAAATACCAGATACTTTTAAAGAGGTGGGGAAAGTTTTTTAATTAAAAAACAAAAACTAAAGCTATGCAGACCTATGTATTTTTTTTATTGTGGAAAAAAAATAATTAAGCATAGAAATACTGTAAAGCAAAAAGTTAAAGTGAGTATTTGCCAAAGAACTGACATGAAAACAGCTAAAACTAGTATTTTTGTTGTTGTTTGTACAACAACCAATAAAATTCAGTTTTATGTTAGTTTTAGTCAAAGCTTGAAAGAGCCGCTGTGGAGGAACCAAAGAAACGCATGTGGCTCTAGAGCCGCAGGTTGCAAACCCCTGATATATTATATAAAGATGAATAAGTTATGGCATTTAAATGTACTGTATTACATTTTACTAGAAAGTACCTGTTTGTTGTAGGTAAGGACCCTTTGAGTTGCATCTCCAGAGAGGGGTCAGCAAAATCCACCTCAAATAACTCTATGACAGCTGTTGTGTTGAAAGAAGCATCAAGCTGTTGTGCTGAAGTTCCTAGGGCCAGGTGGATGGGATGGTGTTCAGCAGGACTCCACGCCTGGTGGGCATTCCTCTGAATTTCCTTCAGCCTCATCTTCCTCTACAAAAGTTCAGGTTTCTCAACTCCTGGGCAGATGAACCACATATTAGTATGCATTTATTTTAATAACTGTTGATGATGGGTGAATTAAAAAACAAACATTTTAATTGCAACATACAATAAATATACACACTGGGTTTGTACTTTATAATTTTAATCAACTGCATCAGTCTATTACCTGCAATTGGAAATACAGTACCTCGTAAACTACATTACGGTACATGAAGTCAACATGAACGCGTGTAAAAACAAAAAATGTTGAGGCAAGATTATAGTTTAATTACAACTTAGTAATTAAACAATCGACAGTCACATCACCGTTAACTAACCGGTCGTAAAACCACTTCTGAATGAATTTAATACAAATCTGGCATGTAGCTAACTAGTTAGCATTTCGCATTTAGCGTTAGCCTTCCTCGTTAAAATTACATTCTACAGGAAAAATCTATAGGCAGACATTAGATTGATCTTCGTGTTTTAGAGATACAATATAATTACTTAATGTATGCTACTTTTTTTTTTTTTACCCCCAAACAACTTGGGCGATAAACATCTGCCAGTTTTATCCAGAGAATATCCGGAGCCTTTTCCTACCGAGCTAACAGCCACCACCCTTACTACGTTTTCAACTAAACAAAAATTAAAATATATATTTAAAACCACCTATAAAATGTTAAGTACTTCTAAAACCAACTTACCGGTACTTTAGTTATACGTGTCTTGACTTGACCGCACGCATTTACAAGCTCCAGACTGAGCTACTGTTATCAGCTAGCACCCCAGACCAAAGTGCTTTTGCCGTGTTGTCACTAAACTACGGAAGCCGACAGGGTCTTTTTTCATCTAGCAGTGGCCTACAACCATCAGCGTTCTAACAAATACACATTTTTATTTATTTAAACAAATGAGTGTAAATTAGACTTTGATTTTATTGTGAGGAAAAAAGTATTTTGAAAATCTGACATTCTTTTCACATAAAGACAACAGCCACACAGATGATGAGTTTAAAGGTTTAACACAAGTCTTTATTCTTGCCAGAAATATATACACAAGTAGGATATTGTATTTTATGAATTAGATTTCATAATTTTTAACTTCTTCTGGTTGGTTTTCAGGATCTCCTCCTCTCTCCAGGTACAGGTTGTTAAAGGGATATTGCTTTGGAGCCTAAAAAAAAAGAAGAAGAGACATTTTAATGAAAATGTGCATGGAAATGAATGAAAAATAAAGACACAAATCAAAACCAGGATTATCTGTAAAAGTTACACAACACAAAAAGTAGTATTTCAAAGAACCCCTTTATAAAATCTGTAGTGTTTTGTATGTTGCGTGGTATTACTGTATGATCTAACTTTCAACACAGCCGGATTTCAAATAAAAATCCAAAGAGTGTATACAACATTCAGGATTAATGCATTTGTAACCTCCTAAGCATAATTTTATAATCACTAGTTCAAAATATCTATCTTTTCTGTTGCCCCTCCAGGAAAGAGTCAAGGCGAAAACAGTCTAATACAAAGATCCTCAAACCTCCCTCTTCATATTAACCTCTTTCATGGAGACACAAAACATTATCAAGCAAGCAGTTAAGATACATAATTTAGTCAGAGTCAGAGTTTCTTTATTGTCATACGCACCTCCCATGTGGTACATGTGGTGGAATGAGATTATGTACACAGGGTCCCAGTTACATCCCACAGTAAAATGTAAACGAAAAACAGTAATAAGATCTAAGATATGAGCTAAGAAAAACATCAACTAAATACACGCTAAGCACTAATAGCATAAAAACAATATGCCAAACAGCAGCACGAACATGAGTCTGTGTGAGCAAATGAGCATGCATGAACACAGCAACATGAAACAGATCAGCAGCAACATGTGGTTTTTCACAGTGATTATCCTTGTTAGATATTCATGAGTCTAACAGCCTCAAGGTAGAAGCTGTTCCTCAGTCTAGTGGTTCTACACTTAATGCTCCTCAACCTCCTTCCTGAGGGGAGCAGGGCAAAAAGTGTGTCAGTGTGTGTGCTGGGTGAGTGGGGTCCTTCATGAGGCAGGTGGCTCTCTTCCTGCATCTGGAGGTGTAGACATCTGATGTGATTTACCCAGCAATTCTAAGTTTCCACTCAGCTGAACATGTTGAAAATGCTTAATCTGTGAGACATTCAAAAGTAATCCTTATCAGAAGCCCAAACTACATGTGCATGTCAAAAAATGTGAATATTGTGGGGGGAAAAAAAGACCGGTAATTGTTTTTGTCAATCATTTCAGAAAGTGAAGCTCATGTATTACGATACATAGATTCAATATACACATACATGTAGTTAAATATTTCAAGCCTTCATTTCTTGTAATTTTGATGATTATGGCTTACAAATAATGACAAACCAAACTTCAGTGTCTCAGAAAATAGCCAGCTTTTTGTACCGTTGGCAACGACTAAAAGCTGCTGGGGAGGGGAGGGGTTGGTAGGCAGGGGTGCTTGGTCCTGTTGACAGGGCGGGGCACCCTCCTTGGATAATGGTAGGGGAAACACAACACCTGTACCTTGATGGGCTCTGTTAGATGTAGAAGAGTTGTGATTCTACTCTTGAAACTGTCCCAGATAAACAACCTCTACAGTCTATTTCAAAGGGTGAGCTAGCCAGCCTTCAAAGGAAGATTATTCTGGCAGTTTATATTTATAATCTCTGTCATTGGGAGACTACTCACTATTCAAAGCCACATTTGAACAACAAGGTCACAGTTGTTGAGCAAAACAATGATTGTCCATGCATGTCCATGTCCCTATGCCAAAGCTAGTCTTGTAAACCTACTAAACTAAATTTGATTAGATACATAATAACAAAACATTTTAATAGTGTGTACTTACAACAGGTTGGTAGCATGGGAATTTCTCCCCAAGGTAGAACATAAACAACATGAACCCAATGAAACCAAACAGTTGTTTGGCCATTGTAGACCTAGGCACAGGGCCTGGAGTTGTATCCACGCGGTTTCTGATGTACATGTCAAAATCCCAGTGCATCTGTAAAACATGAAGAAGTAGTTTTGCTGTCATTAGCAATCTCAAACTGCTTTAGTTTTTGTGGTATAATTGTGACTGCACAAAAACGCTGCTTTCAGTGAAAAAAAAGTTTTTATAACTCTACAATATCCAAAACTTAAAAAGCAATGTTGTATGTACTTCCGATTTAAAGTGATAATCTAGATCCTTATTAGATTATAAGAAACACCCAATGAAGTCAAGGCATTGCTTTTTCAAATAATACTCAGACAAGAAACTATATAATAATAATAATAATAATGAATTTTCCTGTCATCTGCGTATGTTTCCCATACACAGACGAAATTCGTCTCTGCATTTAACCCAACCACCTACCAGGTGGTGCAGTGAGCAGCCATAGAAAGCGCCCGGGGAGCTGGAGAATTAGATGTGCACTCATAGACACCCCAAGGTGTGTAGTGGCCGGGACGCGAACCCGCGTCCTTCGGGTTCCAAGTCAAAAGCCCTGCCACTACACCATCTTGGCTCCAAGAGACATGTTATATATCATAATAAATAGTCTATTACAATATATAAAATATGTAGTAACTATTCTTTTAAGAAACCAAAACACCATTAAAACAATTAATAGCAATGCATACTTATACATATTGTTAATTCATAAATACAAAATACTGTATTTAGAAAGCTAAGACTGAAACTTAGAGACAAGAAGCCACATTTTCAGTTGTCACGTTTTTAAAAATATGACACCTAAATTCATATATCATTGGATCCATTATTCAGCTGTACTTTTCATTTTATGTAATAATTTGTTTTAGTTATTTATTTGTCTTTATCAATCATTCTTCTTCTTTGTGTCAAACTCATAAATGGTGAATTACCCATTATCAAACAATGCATTCAAGGTTGTAGAACGGCAAAGATTTTTTTTCCTTCCAACAGTAGACCCATTGGAGTACTGGGAAAAAAATAATGTTTTAGCTGTTGTTAACTTTTTTTGTTGATCTTGGTTCAAATGTTGTTGCTTTTGGTTACACTTCTGTAGTGAATAAAGAAAAATCAAGACACATTTGCAAACAGCATTCTCTTATGATAGTAGCCTCAGTCAGTGGGCGAGCTCTGCAAAACTAAAGAATAGGCCAAAGAACAATAAGTCTGAGATATTCACTTAACCTTCAGCCTATACCACTACAACTATGATAATTGTAACAAGTAAAGTTGTATCTTAGACACCTCCTCTACCAATAAATAAACACATTTCTACCAAATACTGTACCTTTTACCAATTACCGTACCAGTACTCCTGGATAATTTCAAAATTTTCAAATGTTCTATCTTCTCTGACATGATCGGACTGGTCAGAGCTTTTCTGCCAGTACAAAAAGGTCCTGAACAGCACTAAACAGGTATTCTTATGTTATATTTACAGTCTAAATAGAATATTTGTGTGATCAGGTGTAAATACAAACACTCTTAGATGCATTAGGATTAAAAACAGACTTCCAGATTACAATGGGGGAAAATAAAGTGTGTTGTTTTAGCCTTTATCTTAAATTGTTTTTGATTAATCTTTTATAATGTTTGTTGCTAGCATCTTGACCAGGTCACCCTTGGAAAAGAGACCTTGATTTAAATGGGTTTTATCTGGTTAAATAAAGGTGACGATGGTGAAATGTTCACAAAGTTGTGACTACTATGTCTTCAGATGCATACATTGCATCAACATTGCATTGTTAAATTCTCAAGATTTTTGTGATTAATCAAAGACAACACCACCCTAAATTTCTAGCCGTAAAAACCATCAGCTCCTTACCGGCTCTCCCCAGTTCCTCCTCAGGTCAGGGTGGTCCCATTGGTACCAGGGGTCCCTCTCATGTTGAGATTTTTCTGGAAGTTTTGGGTAGTCACCATAACTACAAAAACATAATGATGCCATCTAGTTACAATAGATTTTGTGCCTTTGTGCCTACATTGATAATTGCACAAACATGAATGCAATGCGTTTTACTTTATTCACTTGCAACAACAATATGGAAATAATTAGTGCGTTAAAAAGATGAAAAAAAATGTTAGAATAAAACTCACCCCTCGCCTTGATCCGGATATGGTTCATAGTCCTCAATCGTCAAACTGTACTTTTTAGCAGCGGCAGCCTTCTCCTCTGGAGTCTTTGGGTATGGACCAGGCAGCATGTTCTTTGGCAAATCCGAGGCTAAAGGAGCAACAAATGTTCATATTATGGCAGCAAACAGCGATTATATTCCTCCAAAGCTCAAACGAGTAAAATAAACTCAGCGTTTCCCTCCGCTCAGCTAGCCAACGCTACATTAGCATGTCAAGGTTACTAGGGTCTTTAAATTAAACATTATGGAAATATCTTTTAATAATATTATTTTGCACAGACTTTACGCATGACATAAACAGAACTTACATGCTCTACATCCAGATAAAAGGGCTGAAAGGCCAGAACCTTTCCCCTTAGCGAGAGTTTTTGCCAAGCGTTGGAAACCAACACCAGCCATGTTTACTGGCTGCCGCTGTCTGACAGAATGAAACGACGCATGCGCGACTGTTGAAGTATGGGCCCCGGTAAGGGTCAATTTTACTAAAACAGAGAAAACCATGGAGAAAACGTTCAAAACCTGATTCTGATTTTTTAAATTATTTTTATTTTATTTTATTGGACTCTTGTGATAAAACGTTGAGGCAATTTTAGAAAGCGTTTTGTTTGTTTGACAAATACTCCACCTTGATTATTAAAAACGCTCTTTATCAAGTAAGAGCTATTCTTGCCTTTACTTCTCCTTGTTTAAATTTCTGTAATTCTTTTATGTAAGATTTGTATTATGGTGCATTAAACAATGTCCTCCTTAAATGTTTTTTACTTAATCATGTGGAGTATTTCATTTGAAGTTATCCACATAAAGAACTCTGAATCATAGTACAGGTGGTCCCCGATTTACGAGCGCTCTTACTTACGAGGTTCCGGATTTACGACATTATCATAATTAATAAAAATATGAAGAATTAAATTTTTTTTGTTTGTTTAAATGTTCTTAATTTCATGTGTACAGTACTTTGTTGCAGCTGTGGTTGTTTTAAATGGCTTTATAAATAAAGTATAATTGTTATTTTTATGTTTTATTTCAATTTTTAGTGTACTGTACAGTATTAGCGATCGCTCCCAAAGCGCCGCCGCCTGACATATAACAAGCAGAGCTAAGCGGGCGGTGACACCAAGCCGAGCATGCAGCGAAGAGGCCATCTGCGGCCGGCTTTGGAGGACCGTGCGTCCGATCAGAGGTTGCCTCATATGGATAAATTAGCTGGAAACACTTGGTGAACTTTGTGGATGTGTCTGGTCTGGAACAGCAGCCGCGATCGCTCCCAAAGCGCCGCCGCCTGACATGCAACGAGCGGAGCTAAGCGGGCGGTGACACCAAGCCGAGCATGCCGCGAAGAGGCCAACTGTGGCCGGGAGCTGGCTTTGGAGGACCGTGCGTCCGATCAATCAAAGGTAGGAGAGGTTGGATCTGGAGCTGAACGGTGGTTTTGTGGAGGAACGATGGGCGAAGCAAAACGACACTGTTGTCTGCGTGAAGCAGCAGACAACAGCCGGACCGGAGGATGAACGAGTTAACTTTAGCCAGTTAGCTCAAGCCTCGTAGCTCCACCGGACAGCCGGCTTTGTGCGATCAGAGGTTCCTGGAGCTCGCCTCGATGTCGGACTGGAAGCCGAAGATATCGGGGGAAACCGAGCTAACTTGGAATAACAAAGCCAACAGCCTTTTTGGAAGTGCAGCTAAACCGGACTGCCCGTTGCTGCAGACTACAACAGCAGCCGCGGATTCGGAGGGGCTAGGCTAACAGGTGCAGCTAAAGGCGGCGCGCGCAGACGGCTTTCGGTAAGTTATTAAAACTTTTTCTGTCTCCAAATGTATAAAGTTAGGATACTAACAGTCCTTCCTGTAAAGGGTTTGGACTGCGTGGTGCTACAGAAAGCTGCGAAGCTCGGACGTAACGCAGCGGTGCTAACAGCGGAGCTAACAGGCAAACAGACAACAGAAGCTGCCGCTCAAAGTAAGAAATTAATTTTTTATTTACTGTATGCTCTTTTAAAATGTGTTAAAGTGTTAGAATAGTCATTACCGCACACGTACGTGTATCAGTGGCGGCTGGTGCGGTATACAGGTAGTCCCCGACTTATGAGCGCTCTTACATACGAGGTCCCGGACTTACGAGCTGGCGAAAGAGAAGTAAATTTGTAAAAAATACAGCACTTTTTTGTGTTTTTAGATGAAAGTGTGTTAGCTAACCGTTTGGAAACACGTTTCCGACCATGTTTATGAACTAATATGAACGTTTTTGATGAAAAACGAGTGTTCGTAGTAGCGCTAGCATAAATGTTCCAACTTACGAGCGAAAATCCGGACTTACGAGAACACGTGCTTCGTGTTCCAACTTACGAATTTTCGTGTTACGAGCAACTCGCAGGAACGGAACTCGCTCGTAAGTCGGGGACTACCTGTATATATATATATATATGCTGACCTCAACTCGGGATGTTGTGAGTCGGTGGGCGGAATACTTCGAAGACCTCCTCAATCCTACTGGCACGTCTTCCACTGAGGAAGCAGAGCCTGGGGACTTTGGGTCGGGTTCTCTGATCTCTGGTGCTGAGGTCGCCGAGGTGGTTAAAAAGCTCCGCGGTGGCAAGGCTCCGGGGGTGGATGAGATTCGCCCGGAGTTCCTTAGGGCTCTGGATGTTGTAGGGTTGTGTTGGCTTACGCGACTCTGCAATATCGCGTGGACATCGGGGGCAGTTCCCTTGGATTGGCAGACTGGGGTGGTGGTTCCCCTATTTAAAAAGGGGGACCGTAGGGTGTGTTCCAACTATAGGGGGATCACACTCTTAAGCCTCCCTGGTAAGGTCTATTCAGGGGTTCTGGAGAGGAGGGTCCGTCGGATAGTCGAACCTCGGATTCAGGAGGAGCAGTGTGGTTTTCGTCCTGGTCGTGGAACACTGGACCAGCTCTACACCCTCAGCAGGGTCCTGGAGGGTGCGTGGGAGTTTGCCCAACCAGTTTACATGTGTTTTGTGGACTTGGAGAAGGCATTCGACCGCGTCCCTCGGGGGGTTCTGTGGGGGGTACTCCGGGAGTATGGGGTACCAGGCCCTTTGATAAGGGCTGTTAGGTCCCTGTACGACCGGTGTCAGAGCTTGGTCCGCATTGCCGGCAGTAAGTCAGGCTCGTTTCCGGTGAGAGTTGGACTCCGCCAAGGTTGCCCTTTGTCACCGATTCTGTTCATAACTTTTATGGACAGAATTTCTAGGCGCAGCCAAGGTGTTGAGAGGATCCGTTTTGGTGACCTTAGAATCGCTTCTCTGTTTTTTGCAGATGATGTGGTCCTATTGGCTTCATCAGTTCGTGATCTACAGCTTTCGCTGGAGCGGTTTGCAGCTGAATGCGATGCGGCCGGGATGAGGATCAGTTCCTCCAAATCCGAGGCCATGGTCTTGAGCCGGAAAAGGGTAGCATGCCCTCTCCGGGTCGGGGAGGAGGTCCTGCCCCAAGTGGAGGAGTTTAAGTATCTCGGGATCTTGTTCACGAATGAGGGAAAACTGGAGCGTGAGATCGATAGGCGGATAGGTGCAGCGTCCGCAGTGAAGCGGGCGCTGTACCGGTCTGTCGTGGTGAAGAGAGAGCTGAGTCAAAAGGCAAAGCTCTCAATTTACCGATCGATCTACGTTCCCACCCTCATCTATGGTCATGAGCTTTGGGTTATGACCGAAAGAACAAGATCTCGGATACAAGCGGCTGAAATGAGTTTTCTCCGCAGGGTGGCTGGACTCTCCCTTAGAGATAGGGTGAGAAGCTCAGTCATCCGGGAGGGACTCGGAGTAGAGCCGCTGCTTCTCCACATCGAGAGGAGCCAGTTGAGGTGGCTCGGGCATCTGGTTAGGATGCCTCCTGGACGCCTCCCTGGTGAGGTGTTCCGGGCATGTCCCACCGGGAGGAGACCCAGAGGAAGACCCAGGACGCGCTGGAGGGACTATGTTTCTCGGCTGGCCTGGGAACGCCTTGGGATTCCCCCGGAGGAGCTGCTCCAAGTGGCTGGGGAGAGGGAAGTCTGGGCCTCCCTACTTAGGCTGCTACCCCCGCGACCCGACCCCGGATAAGCGGAAGAAGATGGATGGATGGATGGATGGATATATATATATATATATATATATATATACATATATATATACATACATATAAATATATATAT